>BPLR01009376.1:0-34253 GCA_021605095.1 Caerostris extrusa | reverse complement strand
TAAGGTTATGGAGCAGACGCAAGTACTGTATTAAAATTAAATCCCTTTTATAGAAAAGATATTCATGCTGTTTGCGTATCCTGAATTTTACTTTTGCATTTATTTATAATGTTTAAGTTATACTTAAGTTAATAATTACTTAATATTGTAATATGAAAAGTAAATACTTGCAATGCAAATGTGCACTTACTTCTTCCTCAAATATTGGTATACTATCCTCAAAAACACAAATATACTGCTTTCTGAAAAGGTAAATAAGATATTGTTTCTCATCTCATCAGTACTGCATATACATATGTATATACCTCCCTCTAAAGCCAACGGTACGTTTGATTGCTTCCACTAGAAAAAGTTTTCACCGTGAGTCTATTTTTGTTGCGATATCAGCGCAGACGGTTTGAATTTTAGATTGCTTTTATAGATGCAAGTACTCTATATTTTAAATGCAAGTATACAGTTCAAAAGCCTTAGAATGGCTTTAGACTTTATAATTACTAAAAATACTAATGAAATGTAATATAAATTTGTAAATATGAATAATAAACTACAAAAAATATATAATAGCTTATAAGCTCAATGTTTTACAAATAATTATTTAATCTATGTGAAGTTTGTTATAAATTAAAATGCAAACAACCAAACATTTTAGAATATATTGTAAAAGGTTTTCAAACAAAACAGTTTTTTTTTTATATAAACAGTATTTACAAGTATTTCTGTACTGAAAAATGTTTAATATTTTAAATATGCTTATCATTATTATCAAATGCTTTTATTATTTATCAAAGGAATATATAAAACTATTCTTAATTTATGGCATAAACTTTGATAAGATATATATTTTTTGTTTAAATGTAGTAATTAAGGGTATAATAAAAGGTTGTTGCAGCCTTATATTATAGCCTGTTATGTAGATTGTGTAATCAGATTGTAGCTGAGTGTGGTGGGATTGAGATATTTGAGGCACCGGTTGGAGAAGTTACAGCTTTATTGACACACGTACAAACATCATACACATATAATTAGAGACCTACAATATTTAACACATTTAAAAATAGAAAATTATGCATTCATGGAAGGACTCCACTTCAAAGCTGAAAACCCAAAATTCGAATATGTGCAGTGGGCTCAAAATATATTCCTCTTTGGGTGGGAGTCTGTAGGCCAATTAATGTTCTGGGATGCGCTAAATATATTTCCTCTCGGAATGAGAGTCTATAAACTAAACCTTTCTCAATGGGAGAGTAGGGTGTGTTGTACTTCTGGGTGAGGGCCTCAAGGCCTACTGACCATTTCTTCCGAGCACTGCAGGGGGCTCTTGCCAGTGTGCAGGAGGGAAGCAATGTTACAAAGGTTAGTAATTTTAGAGTTAAAGTATTCTTTATTAACTCACTTTAAAAAAATCTGATAAATTAATGGTAATCGTATTTGCTAAAATTATGAAGCAGTTTTTAAATATTTCTGAAGAATTTGAGTCTTGAGTTTAGAACAGAAGAACTTGAATCTACAGAAAAGAATATACACAAGAATATTTATAATATTTATACAGACTATTTCAACACTAAATTTGGCATTTGCAAATAAATATCTAGTAGCATTTATATTTTCTGGCTTACTTTTGCGATACAAACAATTCCAATAGCAAAATAACTTTCTTTGTGAATATGATTATTTATAAATTGTATGATTTTTGGAGAGAATTTAAGTATTAGGAAGTTAGCATTTATTTAACACTTTTGCGTTATATTTTTACATAACAAAAGTAAGTAAACCTTCCCGTGAAAAATATCAATAGACTAAGATGCTTCCTTAATAATACATTGGAACGTTTTTAGAAGGAAAAATTTACATATGGATAGGAAAAGGATTGAATGTAAAATGACATTTCAAAATGTAAGCAATGTTAGCGATTTGAAATTCAATAGGAAAAGCATCTTATCTGGCTACTGAGTTATTTAAGGAAATTGAACGCCAAATGAGAGGAAGAATAGCAAAAGAATGATTTACAAAAAGTTATTTGTAAGTCAAAGTCAAAAAAAAAAAAAGTAGATGTGATTCCCTGTAAAAAGGCAACATTTAAATGAACTCTTTGCCTTTGCAAAACATTTTGCAAAGAAAGATTGATAAAAGCTCCATTTCTTGGTAATTCAAATTTTTAGATAAGCTTTGACAGATAGCTTTGTTGAGATTCTATTTCACAGAATAACAAGGCTTTTAAGATGTTTTTAGTATGATACCAGTTTATAAAAGAAGTATTGATTTCCTTTAGCATTTTAGGGTATTTATCCTCTGAGGCAAAGTATTTGACTTTTTACTGTAATTTGAATTTATTATGACATAAAGCGATTATAAGATGGTATTTTTGCATATTTGGCATAACCATTATCATATCTTCCGAAGAGTTTTACTTCGAATTTAGAACAGTGGAGCTTAACGCATGGATATGAAATAAAAGTATGAGTTTATAGATGGTATATTGGAAGAAAGTAAAGATTTGTTTTTTTCAATAAATGCTTAAAAAGGAGTTTAAAGGTTTTTCTATGGGCTACGCGTTGTACAACAAGACATCCCGTTTTTAATACGTTTTTATTAATTTCACCTGTATGTTTGTTTGTAACTTTTTTTTGCCCTACTTTAAGCGATCCGATTTAATTTAAACGTTGTAGACTTATCAAAATATTTTATTGTCGTCTGTCCTTGATAAGTTTATTATCTCATCATGATTAGGATCGCCAGGATGAGTGATTTTATTTTAACTTATGATGAGCAATTTAACCCATGTAGAATGAAAGTACCTAAGACATTCAAATCTACGTGGGAAGTGGGCATAACGCGCCTGACTAAGGATCAGGAGATTTCCTGTTCGAATCCAGGCTGGCTACAAATTCGCCTTTAGCCTTTGTTTTACTCACAATTAAATTATTTAAAAACTATAGTTCCAGTGCTACGTACCGGGGACCTCATTTAAATATTCTAGTTTAAAGAAACTAAAAATACGCTTAGAGTTAAACTGAACTTAATTGAACATGAACTGACGAAAAAAATGAATGTCCCTATCCTAAAAGCGTGGGGTGCTTTGTATGACATTTTTAAACTAACTCTGCATTTCGAAATGAAACTAGTGAAACATTATAACGATTGATATCGAGCACCCCACGCTTTTAGAACAGTAACATTCATTTTTTCTCGTCAGTAATTTTATTCTTATGTTAACAATTATTTTTTACTTTGTAGTTTGATTAACCAAAAGCGTGTTTTTTAGTATTTTTTAAACTATAATATTTTTTTCTGAAAAGCTATTCTGTATTGATCCACTGATAAACTACAAACCGGTTTGCATGTTAAAATGACTAAATATATGGATGAAATTTTTTAAGTCAAAAAGTTTTCAAGTGGACAAGCCAATCGACTACCTTAATTGTCAGATTTAACCTGCATAGTTCTTGCTGATGTGGTTATCTGAAGGCTTGTTTTGAAAAATGGCTATAAACTTTGATGTTTGTATTCCAATAATTGAATGACCATATATTATTTTAGATGGTTGCAAGTAGTGAATAATTTTTGAAAATGATTTTTTTTTCCTTTAAAATAAGTGGTATATTTTGGTGTATAATTCTTGTACTTTAGCCTAAGTTTGATACTTGAGATAATATAATACAAATTTGATTGATTTAGTGGTATATACACAGTCCAGTCACATTAATGTGAACACCACCTACTTTCGACGTCAACGTGAAATAACCAATCACAAAAAAGGCAGGTGGCAGCACATTGTAGTGGAGTGTATATAAAGAATACCACTTAAATACCACTTAATACAACATTCCACTTAAAGCTAGAATATACACTCTTGTATATTCTGGCTTATGACAGGTGGTCACATTAATGTGACTGGACTGCGTACATTCTCTTTTACAGTTGGCATTATAAACCAAGAATCATTTTGTGTTAATATAATATATCAAAATATAATTATTTAATTTTTATTAAAAATTGTGGAAAAATTTTATAAGCATTTGTTTTTGAAAATTTAGGTTCTTTTCTTGAATATAACAACTGGTTTTTTCAAAGAACTTTTTTCTTCTTTTAAAATATTGGTTTTAAAAAAAAAAAATATTTTATTTTTCACCTTTTGTTTAGCATTTAGCAAACTTTTTCTAATTAATATTTTTTAATATCGTTGTTTATTTTAAGCAATAACTAAAAACATTTTCTTCATAAATTAAGCGGAAGAGTTTATAAGAGAAGTGAAAAGAAGATTTGTACTAATTTCTTTATTATTTT
Source organism: Caerostris extrusa (assembly GCA_021605095.1). Taxonomy (NCBI): domain Eukaryota; kingdom Metazoa; phylum Arthropoda; class Arachnida; order Araneae; family Araneidae; genus Caerostris; species Caerostris extrusa. The sequence goes on along the minus strand of BPLR01009376.1, from coordinate 29,969 downwards.
GAATCTATTGTTACTAAGTTAAATAAAAATTGTATAATCTTCTATCATCGGAAAATATTTACCCCATCTTCATTTTTAGCTTCTGACTGGCAAGAGAAGAATCTTACCTTAGGTATATTAAAGTTGTCTGTAGTACCTTACTTCTACTATACATAGTTTTTGAGAAAAGTACAAAATAAAATTATGAAGTCATACCTAAAGGGAAACAAGTTTTTTTTTCTTTCTAATGCAGCTGGCAAACACTTAGACAGCGTGGTCTTGGACGCTTTAAGACAAGCGCTACACAGACGTTACTCACTTTGCATTACCCAGGGGCGCGTATAACTTGAAGGTGAGCCGTGGACGCGGAATAACAATGCCCCCGCAACGCTCTACTATCCTATTAGACCGGGACTTACGATTTAAAGGAGATTCCAAAACCACTACAAACATCCATGGCACCGCCGGGACTCGAACCCGAAACCTGTGGTACTGAGCGCCAGAGGAAAGTGAAACAAGTAATATAAAAAAAAATTAAAGTCAATTTCTACTTTTTTTCACTCTATTGCAGAAAGTCCGTTATAAATCATTTTTATTCATATTTTTACGTTTATCTGGCACCATCTATTGGTAGATATATGCGATTTAAATCTAAAATAAACTAAAATTAATTCATTAAATTTAATTACTGAATTAATATTTGAAAAACTGTATCAACATCAAGTTACATCCACTACAAGTTCAAAAAAATGTATTCGAAGTTGAGTGGATGAATAAAAAGTATTTTATGAACGAGTGAACGAGTATTTTATGAACGAGTGAAGATATATATAGGGAGAGTGTGAGGTAATAGAACGAATTGAAAAAGCTTTAATAAAACTGGAATAGTGGAAATTGTATTTGATGCCATGTCTATGTACGAAGCTGCTCAAAATCACAAACCTTCATATCGAAACATACATGCGCTAGTTGTACAATAGTTAATTGTACACGATCGAACAACCTTGTGCCAACGCAAGTCACGGTAGCATGCAGGAGAGTAATGTTTTGTTCTGTACTAACCGAGAGTTCGATATATCCATTTCTTCAAACTTCCCCATGGGTAAAAATCAGAAGGATTCAGAGCTAGTAATTTTCATGGTAATAAAAAGAGAACTTTTCCATTTTCTCAATGCCATTGGCGTATGGAAGACGGAATGAGAGATAGAAGATAATAATTCTGAGTTTATAAAACATTGCTCTTAAGCTGACTATAGATAAAGAATGCATTACAATATTTAGGAACAATATGCATTTTCGTTACTCAAAAATTCTCAATAGTTTCAAGCAACGCGAATCCAATGATGGCATTTCAGTTGAATAACACACAAGTACCTATCATCTAACTAACTGATCTCGAAAGATCATTGTGCATCAGGGGTACGATTTTTATTTTCATTTCTTTAAGAATATTGTTTTTCATACGTTTTTCAAATTTACACGATTCCTATAAATATTATATTCCATGTACCGGGTGGGACGTTATCCTTTTTCTTTCACATTTATTTTAAGACAATGTATCATAGAGGTATAATATTTTAAGCCAAATTTTATTTACACCATGCGAGGATTCATACGTGGTAAAATTTATGCTATACTATTCAAACACCTGTAAAGTCTCGGCTGAAACTAAACCTATAAAGGCTTCAAGAAGAGAACCACTTTCAGGTTCATGGGAACACTTTAGATTTTATTTTCCAGCATTAAAAATATATACAAAACTATTTACATAAAATAGGAAAATTAGAGATAATTTTATTCACAAGTGCAGTTCACTCCAAGATTGGAGATTTTCAGAATTCTCCAGTCTACTTCGAATCTCAAACACTTGGTCTGTAGCAAAACATAATTATAACACGGCGTGATATACGAAACCCCAAGGGGCTCACTTTGGAAGCTGGCGGAAACTCCGGCCTGTTCTCTCACTTCAGAGAAAAAAAGAAAGAAACACTTTTTCTCCAAATAACCTCCCTTTAAATAAATACGTCAAGCTGGGGGATCAACTTCCTTCACTTCTCATTGAGTAGACATTTTCTCAGCCCATGATCTATCACCCTCACGATGCAACAACTCATGTTGTATAGTCAATATTCAATCAGTAATTGTTTCGACATGTGAAGTCATTACAGACAATCACTAATTTCATGAAGCCTCATTATGCCTGACACTAAATAATTAGACTAATTAGAAGTTATGTTAGAAAACTACAAAAATTCAATAAAAAGAAGCGTTAGCTTATACTAGATTATTTCAAACTAATATGATGAAAAATAATTAGAAAAATTCTCGAATAAACAAAATGCACTGCTAATCCTAATTATATAATGATTTGATAGAAAAATTCTAATAAATTTCTTTTTCTACTAAACCAATTCTTATACTCTCTGTCTCTCTCTCAAATTAAATCTTATTTATCTGAATGAAATATTTATCTAATTTTATATCTTTATTATAATATGCAAAATTAAAGCATTTTAAAAATAAATGTACTTGCCCTTTTAGGTTAAAAAAAAAAAAAAAAAGATAATTTCGTAATTAATTATTCAAATTAAGATTTTGTAAATCAGTTCGTATTTTAGTTGAAAATTAGTTATTTTGAAATATTAAATTTACTTTCTGCACAAAAAGAAAATTTAATAATTAAAATATAAAACATTAAAAATGAGGAATTTATATGACATCAAGATCACTATTAATATCAGAGGATTATTATAACCATGATAATAGTGCTTATTATAGATGTAGTCCCCTGTTGCAAAAATAGGGATAAATAATAATAATGATAAAAACCAAATAACAAGGATATTGCAAACCTAAACCAATAATCAATGCCTTTCAAGTTAGCTCATAATTTGACGAAAGCAGGATTGTCGCCTGTTATGCGTTACTATCAATAAAAATTCACTATATTGAAATATGTCAAAATATCGTGTTATGCAATATTATAATGATTTATGGTCCTTTTATATGTCCTTCAAATAAAAACTTTAATATTTTCATTACTCAATCCTCATTGCTTTTTAGGCAATAACGTTGACCCCTTGGAGTAATTATATTATAAAAGATATAGGATAGTCCCTGATGTCTCGTAGATAGTTCACTCACACACAAAAAAAAAAAAGATAAATTCCATCATCACTAATAAATAAATAGATAAAATAGAGAAACATTTATCATCATTAATGAATATTTATTATTTGAAATCAAACATTATCCTATATAAATGCAGCATTTTATATTTAAATATTTTTCTGATGTATAAATGTTTGACTAATTTTGCCCAATTTTGAAAATTGTTCACGATTGCTGTAAATTGATGGTCTGCTGTATATATTATAATTATTGTATAAACCTCAGTGCTAATTATAGATAGTTCATTCACGCTCATTCACTAAAATAAAAAGAGAAAATTTCATTATCACTTACCAATGGTCATTCTTTGAAAACAAAAAATATCTTACATAAATGCAGCATTTAATATTAAAAGTTTTTACTGATGCATATAAAATTTTGCCTAATTGATCACAAATGCTGTAAATAGCTACTTTGCTTTGTTATATATATTGTAGAATTTTTTTGTTCTAATGCAGCTGGCGAACACTTAGACAATTGTCTTGGATGCCTTAAACCAAGCTCTACATAGACGTTACTCACTTAGCACTACCCAGGAGCTGCTTGTAGCTTGAAGATAAGCTACTGACGGTGAGTAGCAAGACATCCGCAAAGCTTTATGATCATGTAGACCGGGACGTACCGTTTAAAGTGGATTCCGAACCACTACAAACATCCCTGGCACCGCCGGGACTCTAACCCGAAACCTGCGGTACCGAGCGCCAGAGCGCTAGACACTCGGCTATTCAGGCTTATATTATAAAAAATATATGCCTAATTTCGAAAATTGATCACGATTGCTGTAAATAGCTAGTTTGCGATATATATTACAGAAAATAATTAGCCTAATTTTGAAAATTTATCACAATTGCTATAAATAGCTAGTTTTCAATATATGTCATAATTATTGTATAAGCCTCAATGCTAATTTATCAATAAAAAAATGTTGAATTTACAAAAAAATTTACAAGTTTTACTGATACAGAAATGTCACTCCCACATTACATTGTCGTACTGGTGAACAATTCATAGAATTTTTCCCCTCTGCCGCCTCTAAAAAACTAAAAACTCGACAACCAGGAAAAGTAAATAAAACCTCTTTTCCAACTTAGCAGTTCATGCATTTACGCATAAGTTGCCAGGGAGAAAAAATAACCTTCAAGCTTTCACCGTGGCACTGGTCACTACATTCCCATGCCTGCCAGCATGCATACACACACACACACACACACAAAATTTCCCGTTCTGGAGTCTGTGATCCCGTAGGGATACAAAAACGCATTTTGTATAAATCCCTGTTCAGCTTGAAAGATGGTGAAGACCGCCGGAAAGTCTCTTCGCGCGAGCTCCCATATTTATTTGAAAGCGTAAGAAAGGGGAAATAAATGATCTGGGAAAGTGATTTTTTTTCTTATTTTTTAGGGAGAGGAAGTTCTGGACACAACTGTGATTCTGCAGCATATCTGGTGCGTCCAGATGATTTAAAACGCTGTTGCTCTTTCTCGCTAGAGTCCCAACTGGACTTCCGTGTGTGTAAGTCTGGGGCTTATTGTTTTTGAAAGTGAAATGTATTGAAAAAGGGCACAGATATAAATGTGCGATATATTTTCTGAATGTGTTATCTGACACGAAAATAGCCGTGAATATGTCTATTCGAGTTTGAATAAAACGTTTAGCATGATAAAAAGTATCATGACAGAAAAAAAGACATTTCGTAGACAAATTTTAGTATTGCATGCTTATAAACAACATGTATTATGTGCAGTGGTTCTCAAATAGTATAGGCAACTAGTAATACAAGCCGAACCAATACCATCCTACATAAATGTATATACGAGCAATATATGTAAGCATTTTATATTTAAAATTTTTCTGATGCATAAATTTGCCTAATTTTGAAAATTTATTACGATTGTTGTAAATAGCTGGTTTGATATATAATATATACATTATTGTATAAAAATAAATAAATACCTCGTTTGCTATCTATATAATAATTCCTGCATAAACTTCAAGGCTAATTTATCAATAAAAATGATGAATTTTAAATTTTACTGAGGCAGTAATATCAGTCATAAATTTATCTGCAAATGTTTCTATAATGGTAAGACAAGCCTCATTAGTGACCATCCTATATAAATACATATACGAACACTGTATACAAGCATTTTATATTTAGAAATTTTCTGTTACATAAATAGTTTGCCTAATTTGGAAAGTTTATTACGATTGCTGTAAATAGCTAGTTTGTTATATATATATATATACATATATTATTCTATAAAAATACATAAATAGCTGGTTTGCTACATTATATATATATATATATATATATATATATATATATTCTAATTATTGTATAAACTTCAATGCTAATTTATCAATAAAAATGACGAATTTTCAAAAATAATTACAATTTTTACTGATAAGTAATAAAAATAATTACAATTTTTACTGATAAGTAATAAAATAATTACAATTTTTACTGATAAGTAATGTCACTCACATATTTATTTGAAAATGTTTCTATTATGGAAAAGCAAGTCCTACCAGTGAACAATTCAGAGACTTTTTCCTCCAAAAACTAAAAACTCGACAGCCAGGAAAAGTAAATAAAATCTCCTTTCCTTTTCCAACTTAGCAGTTCATGCATTTACGCATAAGTTGCCAGGGAGAAAAATAACCTTCAAGCATTCAGCGGGCACTGGTCACTACATTCCCATACCTGCCAGCATGCATACAGACACACAAAAAAAAGGGGAAAACAAACAAAAAAAAATCCCCGTTCTGGAGTCTGTGATCCCCGTAGGGATACAAAACGCATTTTGTATAAATCCCTGTTCAGCTTGAAAGATGGGGAAGACCGCCGGAAAGTCTCTTCACGCGAGCTCCCATATTTATTTGCAAGCGTAAGAAAGGGGAAATAAATGATCTGGGAAGGGATTTTTCTTTCTTATTTTTAGGGAGAGGAAGTTCTGGACACAACGGGGATTCTGCAGCATATCTGGTACGTCCAGATGATATAGAACGCTGTTGCTCTTCTCGCTGGAGTCCCGATTGGACTTCGGTGTGTGTAAGTCTGGGACTTACTGTTTTTGAAAGTGAAATGTATTGAAAAAGGGCACGGGTATAAATGTGCGATATATTTATCTAATGGGTTGTCGAAACTGAAAATAGCTGTGAATAAGTCTATTCGAGTTTGAATAAAAGTTTTGCATTATAAAATGTATGATAAGAAAGAAGACATTTCTTAGACAAATTTTATTATTGCCTGCTTGTTAACAAGACGTGCAGTGGTTCTCAAACAGTATAGGCAACTGGTAAGACAAACCGAACCAATACCATCGTACATAAATGTGCATACAAGCATGTTATATTTAAAATTTTTCTGATGCATAAATTGTTTGCCCAATTTTGAAAATTTATTACGATTGCTGTAAATAGTTAGATATAATATATATATATATTATAGTATAAAAATAAATAAATAGCTAGTTTGCTATGTATATCATAATTATTGTATAAACTTTTAACGCTAATTTATGAATAAAATGATGAATTCACAAGTTTTAAAGAGACAGTTATGTCACTCAAAAATTTGTTTGGTAAGACATAATGGTAAGACAAGTCGCAACAGTTGGCATACTACATGAATGCATATACGAACAATATATAAATGCATTTTATGTATAATATTTTTTGATGCATAAACAATTTGCTCCATTTTAAACAATTATCACGATTGCTATAAATAACTACTTGCTATAGCTAGTTTTCTATACATTAAATAATTATTGTATAAAAATTCAATGCTATTTTATCAATAAAAAAAAGATGAATTTACATAAAATTTACAAGTTTTACTGATTCAGTAATGTCGCTCACAGATTTATTTGCAAACGTTTCTATAACGGAAAAACAAGTCGTACCAGTGAACAATTTATAGAATTTTTCCCCTCTGCGATCTCCAAAAACTAAAAGTAAATAAAACCTTCTTTCTATTTCCAACTTAGCAGTTCATGCATTTACGCATAAGTTGCCAGGGAGAAAAAATAACCTTCAGCTTTCAGCGTGGCACTGGTCACTACATTCCCATACCTGCCAGCATGCATACACACACAAAAAAGGGAAAACAAAAAAGAAACTTCCCGTTCTGGAGTTTGTGATCCCCGTAGGGATACAAAACGCATTTTTGTGTAAATCCCTGTTCAGCTTGAAAGATGGTGAAGACCGCCGGAAAGTCTCTTCGCGCGAGCTCACATATTTATTTGCAAGCGTGAGAAAGGGGAAATAAATGATCTGGGAAAGAGATTTTTCTTTCTTATTTTTTAGGGAGAGGAAGTTCTGGACACAACTGCGATTCTGCAGCATATCTGGTGCGTCCAGATGATTTAAAACGCTGTTGCTCTTCTCGCTAGAGTCCCGATTGGACTTCGATGTGTGTAAGTCTGGGACTTACTGTTTTTGAAAGTGAAAAGGTACTGAAAAAGGGCACCGATATAAATGTGCGATATATTTACAGTTGCCGTACATGAAAATTGCTGTGAATATGTCTATTTGAGTTTGGATAAAAGTTTTTGCGTGATAAAAAGTATCATTACGTAAAGAAAGACATTTCTTAGACAAATTTTATTATTGCCGGCTTTTAAGCAAGACGTACAATGTACAGTGCAACTCTCAGGTGAGAATACGGTGTTTCTTTATTTCTCATATTATCTTCAAATCTAAAGCTCTCGTACTTATTCAGTCATAATAGAGTTAACAAGGTCAAATCAATTATTAGGTGATCAACATAAGCTGAACTTATGTTATAACTCATGTTAAATAAGAAAGGGAAGAGGCAATCGTCTAGAAACACACTTTAATTAGCCCAAATTGAAGCTATGCAATAATTACTTATTAGTAAAAAAAAATCTCAATTTTAAATTTAAAAATATTAAAGATTCTGATTTCTTTCACAATAAGTAATTTATAAAAGTTTGATTTTTATTATAAACAAAATAAAAAAAACAGTAAAACTGATTATTTTTTCTATAAATTTCAGATGAAAAATCTTAATCTACAGTAAAGCGTTTCACAATATTGATGTTTTTAATTTATTTCCCTGGTAAGAAATTAAATATGTATGATTTATGTTAAAACGAGTGAAATAATTTAAATTATAGTTGCATTAGCAATTACCCCAAAATTCAAATTTTATTTTGAATATACTTGTGTTTCAGTGCAATTTTATTTTCTTTAAGGAAGAAAATATTCAGTTTCTGAATTTCTCAAGAAGTGAAACTTTTATTAAAAATTTTTTTTACAGCAGAAATTCAAATATAAACCTAGCCATACGGATTGGTATCCTAAATATATTTGTCGAATTCCCTGATAGAGTTATCAGGATCATCATATGATATCCAGATATCGATACCATACAATATCCGGGTATCGATACCATACGATATCCGGGTATCGATACCATACGATATCCGGGTATCGATACCATACGATATCCGGGTATCGATACCATACGATATCCGGGTATCGATACCATACGATATCCAGGTATCGATATCATACGATATCCAGGTATCAATACCATACATATCCAGGTATCAATACCATATGATATCCAGTACCTTACGATACCATACGATATACTACTATAGTAAAAATTCTACTAAACTTCTAAACTTCTTCTATTCTACTACTTCAAAATATTTGAAATACGTCTACTTTACTGCTTCGAAATAAATAAGGAAATAAAGGAACTCATAATAAAATGTATTTTGTATATTATAATAATAATAAATGAAATGTTATAATATATGTATATTATAATATTATAAATAAAATTATATTACAGCACTCACATCTTCGCCAAACCTCTGACATAAAAGGCATAAAAATCACTCTTGTTTGCTGAAGAACAATACAAAGTAACGTTAAATATTCATTGTAGGTTACCTTAAGTTAGGTTTATAAAAATTCATTATCGAAAGAGTAAACTCGTGGTGTTTTGAAAATATACAAAAAGGAGATGCAAATATACACGAGATTATCCATTAATAAAAGGTTAAAAAGAAGTTACGGCCAATAATAAATTGGTAATAATTAAATTACGGCTGATAATAAAGGAATTATGGCTGAGACAGACTTTTCAGTTATTTGGTAATGCAAAATTAAAACTTTTGAAAACCACCGATTCAGGTGATTATATTATATGCGTTAGCTTGCATAGCGTTATAAATCTGATTAATCAGGTCAAAGAGATATTGATTTTCAGAACTATATTATATTTAGTCCACAGCAGTCTCATTAAATATAATATGTTTATTTACGAGATCCTGGAAAATATCTTTATGTCCAATCTTAATAATGACTCAAAAGTGTCCATTTTTCTCACAGGTCAAGATTATGACAAATAGTATCTTCATTTGTAATATTATTTCAGTAAAGTTCAAAAATAAAAATTGTTTACCTAGCCAAAAACAATAAACTTACAGATGCTGTGGTTTAAACTGGGCATGGAAAAAATATGTTTAAATGTTTTGGGCTCAAATAATGGCTCAGCGTTGGATGTGCAGCTAACATACAGCAGAACTCAAGTTTAAACTCGCTGACAGCTTTTGTTGCTGCTTTCATGAATGGTGTAACTTAATGATGATTGGGATAATGCGCAAAAGCATGTGGCATAGCTAGTTATGCAACGAGGTGAAAGTTTTCCTGCTTTTCAGTCGCAAGCGGGTAGTTAGGTCTGAAATTATTCTCTGTAGGTAATTTCCTCCCCCCTCACAGGTGGGCTGTTGGGGTCATAAAGTGAAACACAAAGTCCACTGATATTCTCACAAAAAAATTATACAGTTTTGGAAGAAAAGATTGCCGATTGATTGTCATTACTTTTATTTATATTGCGTAAAAAAGATTTTACATTAAATTAACTTTATAAATAAAAAATAACTTTAGCAAAACTAAAAATTGTGAGGTTTTTTTAGATGTTAAAGTCTATAGAAAATGTATGTTCATAAAAATTCAAATAGAAAGTTATCTGCAAATAAGTAATATGAAAAAGCGGCGATCAAATCTCCAATTTGCATGGTAAGGAATATCACGTACACTATTTCAACTTTATATTTTTCAAATAATTTATCCATTTTATTATTTATTGTACAGCAATAAAATAACAAAAATCTGAAACAATTTTATAACCTTCAAAGAATATTAGTTTATATACAACATATGTTTTGTTTAAATGCCTAAAATCAATTACAATACTTTGTCTAAAATCAAATACAGTATACTAAGAAATCCAAAAGATTATTATTTTAAAAATAATTAATTTTAGCTTAATCAAATTAAATAAAAATTAAACAATAAAATAAAGAATTGTTTTGAAGAAACCATTAAATTCTTTTCAAACTAGAAAAAAATCTTGTAATTGAATATGAATGCTAAACAGAATTCTGGTTTGAAACAAACAGTTTAATTTTTATGAAAGAAATTAACGTGAATTATTTAGTATCACATCAGAGTTCAATTATTTTTTTCAACTTACGACGCACTTATTGATTAAAAATCATAAAACAAATTACCACGTGTCATTATTTCCCATCAAAATTATATCGTTAAATTGCCAGAAAGAGATTAATGGTTTTTGCTACCATCCTTCTTCAGGCTGTCAATTTTAGATCAATAAACCCTCTTCAAACGCTCTCCATATACATCATTTTTCGAAAATTAATCGTTTTTGCTCTTGCCTACACCATTATAAAATAACTTCATCAAGTTGTGACAGGAAATCTATACGTAAGTATTTGATAATTTGAAAAAAAAATAATTACGTGAGATACTCCAGTGAGAAGAAGAAATATGAGTGGAAAATATATGCTTCTAAAACATTTTATTAATTTTTGTTTTCTGTTTCTCGAAATTTTTATTGTAAAGAATCTTTTATAACATACATTAAAATTAGTTTTATCGTTAATAAAATTTAAATTTCAATCAATTTGCTTTTAAAGTAATGATTGCAAAAATGAGCATTGATAATATTCAGTTCTTATAATATAAAACTTTAAAAAATTAAACATTTTTTATAGGGTTGTCAACTAAGTGTTTGCGGATTTTGTCAATAGATGGTCTTAGCACATTCTTTTGTTTTGTCAATGTGTTCAAAGCCCTAACCTATATTGTTTTCTTGTTATTTATGCTCCTGTCTTTCATTTATAAAAAAAATGGTATAGATTAGTTTTGTTTTTATCTCAATTTGAAAATGGAAAGAACAAGTTGCGCATTTCAGATATATTCTATTGTATTATTTCCGAAAAGGCAAGGAAGAATAGCAAGCACACAAGAAGCTATGTGCCGTATATGGGGATATAGCCTTGAAAGAAAGACAGTGTGAAAATTGGCTTACCAAGTTTCGTTCTGGTTATTTTTCACTGAAAGATTTCTAATGATTGTCCGTCCAGTTGAAGTTGATGAGATCCATATCAAGACAATTATCGATTCAGATCGGCTTAGCACAACATGTGAGATTGCAGAGAAGCTCAATGTATCGTATACATACATTCAAAAATAATTAAATAAATAAAACAGCTTGGCTATGTCAAGAAACTCAATTTATGGATCCCTGTTCAGATTAAGGAAATTCATTTGATGCATCTGCTATTCTCTTCTGAAACGACTGATAACTGGCGAGAAAAAAAATGGATAGTTTATAACAACGTTAATCGAAAAAGGTAGTGGGTGATGCGAGATGAACCAGCCCAGACGACACCAAAAGCCAATATTCACCAAAAAACGATTATGCTGTCTGTTTGGTGGGATTATAAAGGAATTCTGCACTTTGAACCAAGAAAGCAAACGATTAATTCAAACTTGTATGTTCAACAACTCACCAAACTGAGCGATGCAGTTCAAGAAATTGGCGAATCGTAAGAGTGTTGTTTTCCAGAATGATAATGGAATGCCTCACACATCTTTGGTCACTGGTCAAAAATTATCGGAACTAGGTTGGGATGTATTTTCACATCCACCATATAGCCCTGACCTTGCACGTTCAGATTACCATTTATTTCGTTCCATGCAGAACTCCTGGTAAAAATGGTAAAATTCTTAATGACGCTGATGATGTAAAATTACATTTTTTGTTGGCAAAAATCAGAAGTTTTATGAATATGGAATTATCAAACTGTCTGAATATCATCGACAAAAACTGGCAATACCTAATTGAATACAGTTATATTTTTAAGCAAACATTTTGAATTTTCCTTCTTATTCCACAATCACTTAGCAATCTGCAATTAGCTTCCGCAATCACTTAGTTGCCAACCCAATAATTGATTTTATTTTACATAATGATAAAAATTTTTGGCAAATGACAAGCTACCTAATGTAAAATCTCCTCATAAGAGGATCTTATGATAGAACCCAAAAGGTATAAACTCATCAATTCAATGATATTTCAATGCTGCCAACTTGCCACAAAGAATTTTTTTAAATTTTTAATAAAGCAGATATTTTGAAGCATAATTCATAGACTTCTATTTATTTCTTATAAGACATTATATATTGCCTTTTTTCAGCATTTATTTAAAATATGTATACTCCAAATATATATGAACACTAAAGTAGCTGATATGCAGGATGATTATAATTAAAGTCCCATTTTCTAAATGCTGTAAAAAAAACACTCGTCAATATGTGTTCAAATTTGAACTGAAGAAACTCGAAAAAAGGAAAACAGTATACAAAAAAAAAGTTCCACCAATTTTTTCCCATCCAATTCGATATGACCTTGCCGTGGTGGATGGGCTTTCCACTAACAGCGTCACAACTGCTGAATGACTTGGAACATATTTTTTCCGTCAAAAAACAAAACACAACAGTTGGTTTAATGTGAAACTCATGCCAAAATGGTTGCAATTTCGATTCAAAACATCACTGGCAGCCGAATTCACTTTCATTATGCCGGCAGCGGCATCTATTAATACACTTCGGAACTTCTTTTGATGTCTTACCATTTCCCTTTTCTTCCAGTATCTTCAGTTCAAATATGAACTCATTGTGACGAGGGTTTTTTTTTTTTTTTTTTACAGCATTTTGATTGTGGGACAGTTATAATCACCCTGTATATAAATTTTTATACCAAAGAAAGTAGAATTTAGTGAATATTTGTTAATTATTTTTTTTATGATGAATTTTGTATCTTTCAATTGTTAACATTTCCTCATATTATTAAATGTATAGTTCTTTTTTCATTTTATTATCATTATTTTAACTAATAAAATAGAACCGTTTTAATTAATTTCACAGTGAAAATTCAACACTGAATAACTTAATTCTGTCATTTGTTTGGTTTTTAGTAAAATTCAAAAATTTCCTTTTTAGTAATACCCAAACGATGACAAAATTTTAAATGGCATAACATAGTTATTTGGTTATTTCTGTAAATCAAATATGAAATATTCAAGTAACAAAATCTGACAAAATATAATCAAAAAAGAAAAATTTTTTTAATCAAAAATTTTATATTTTTCTAAAAGGAGAATAACACCCAGGGGCATTTCAGTTTCGAAATTCTGTGTATATTTTCGACGAAAACTATTCGGGCAAAAATTAATTAAATTTAAATGGAAACCACAGAATGCATAAATGATTTACAGCATTGTGTGTGCTTAGTGTATTTTTTAAAATTAAAATTCTTTTATTGTTCGAACCCTTCAATTCTAATATTTTTTAATCATTCTTCCCGGTAATATATTGTATTCAAGCATTATTATAATATTACAAAGCACAAAATTGATAAATAGATGAAAGCTTTCCAGTAGTATTACAAAGCACAAAATTTTGGAATACATTTATTAAGCTTGTATAAATATTAACATAACTGGTAATTTAGCTGCGTTGATGAGAATTAGCTGTAACTCCAATTGACGAAACAAAATATTAACAGATTTGTTTATTAGTGATTCAACCTCGACCTTGACTTTAGATGGAGATAAAAACAAGCGAATTGAACTGTTGTTTTTGATACGCTTTTGTTAGTTTCAGCTGTATGTTTGTTTGTAACTGTCTCTTTGGGCTCGATTTTGCCCTACTTTGAGCGATCAGATTTAATTTAAACGTTGTAGACTTATCAAGGACCGACGACACTAAAATATTTTGATAAGTTTGTTATCTCATCATGATTAGATCGCCAGGATTAGCGATTTTATTTTAACTTATGAAGAGCAATTTAACCCATGTAGAATGAAAGTACCTAAGACATTCAAACCTACGTGGACAGCGGCACAACGAATAACTCGCCTGACTACGAATCAGAGATTCTCTGTTCGAATTCTGGCTGGCTCGACATATTCGCATTTAGTCTTTGTTTTATTCACAATTAAATTATTGTAAGAACTATAGTTCCAGTCCTCGTTCCGGGACCTCATTTAAGTATTACAGTTTAAAAACACGCTTTTTGAGTTAATCAAACTAAAAAGTAAAAAATAAATTATAGTTTAAAAACACACTTTTAGAGTTAATCAAACTAAAAGTGAAAATAAATTATAGTTTAAAAACTAAAAACACTCTTTTAGAGTAAATCGAACTAAAAATGAATGTCACTGTTCTAAAAGCGTGGGTGCTCGATAGCAATCGTTATAATTTTTCACTAGTTTCATTCCGAAATGCAGAGTTAGTTTAAAAATGGCATACAAAGCACCCCACGCTTTTAGAACAGGGACATTCCTTTTTCGTCAGTCATTTTATTCTTATGTTAAATTAAAAATAAAAATAATTGTTAACTCTAAAAGCGTGTTTTTTAGTTTTTTTAAACTATAATTTATTCAACTCGTCAGGTGGCAAAGGATTATTTATTAGCAGTTGATATCAGCAGTTATTTCACAATTCTTAACAATGACGATGTTATGGCATTAAGATTAGACCGAATTTTAACGCACACCGGTTAATTCAGTTCTACGGATAGGCATGGTCTGATATTAACAGTTGATTTTGACTCCTGTTAAAAAATTCAACTCTTACTACAAGGAAAAGTTGATTAGGTATCAATTCAAAAGTGTGTTAAATTCAACTCTTTCACATTTCACCATTTTTCTTTTAACTCCGTATAAATGAATTTAACACATTTAAACTTAAAAACATATTTCTCAATATCAAAAATTTCGATTGTTTGATTGTTATTTATTGTTTTTTTTTTTTGTATTTTAATATTTTTTATTTACTTTTGCATGATGAATTTGTAGATACATATTGCAGCTAACCTTTTTGCGAATTAGTTTACAACAAAATTAGCATGATTAAAGATATGTAAAATTGCGAAAATATTATATAATACTTTTTAAGATATATTTATAATACATAAATTTTACCATTTCTAATTCCCCCATTTTATTCAATTTCTGTTATCAACAAAACTTGTTAAAATAAAATATATTAATTAAAATTGACCAATGATTAATCTGTAATATATCAAGAAATGTTGAAAAAAAAATTTCATCTTAAAACATGTTATTTTTAATTAAATTAATTAAATTAAAAATTTAAAAATGTAATTAATTATTTTTATTAATTAAATTTTTAGATTAAAGAATATTATTTTGAATACGTTTTTACCGATAAATGAACAGATCGATATTTCATAACATAAATTAATGAACACGTTCACTTCAGAAACGCATTTCACAAAAGTTAATATTTAAAGTATAAAAAAAGTTCCCATATTTAAAACCATATTTATTTATTAAATAACTTCTATAGTCTTTTATAAATTATTTTATATTATTAATCAACACAATAATTGGTGATTAAAAATTTCTGAAAATAATTATTTTTAAAAATTATATTAAAGATTTAATAAAGGCAAAAAAAATCAAAATGTGCTTTTTAATTATTTTTGGGATGTATATTGAATTAGGAATTTTTTTCAACAAATATAAAATAATTAAGTTCAATTGCTGAACGCAGAAAATACAACACATCTCTTAAAATATAACACCTCCATATAATGATCTCTTTGTAGGCTTGCCTATCTTTTTTTTTTTTTTTTTTACAATTCAAATTAATGTGGTTGGTTCAGCAGTACTCATGTGTATAGCTTATGCATACATCTGTAAGTTAAGGAAGGGCTAATTAAGGAATTAAAATTAACCTTACACCCTCCCCGCCCCGTCTTTACCTACCCAAGAAAACCTAGACATCACAATTATTTTTTCCCCGAATAACAGAAGTACATGCCTTTGCAATATAGTAGAGACACATAAAATTGATACCAAATCATCCATTACAAAACAATGCTTTCATTAACAACTTGCTGACCTTTCATCTAAGACGAAAAAAAGAAACGTTTAATAACTATTTCTCAACATTACTTACATTTTATTACCCTTCTTTACCTTGGTGATAAGGGGGTTGGAAAAGGGAGGAAATCCTAACAAGTAGTCGAAATTAGATCACTTCCGGCATCCAAAAACTCGGTGCTTGGCCAGTTAAACAATTCTTTCCCGTCCAGTTGCTCTTTTTTCTCCCTTATTATTTCCCGTGAGTTGGAACAACCATAACGGAGTCCATAACGAGTAGTTGGGGAGTAGATGAAGTGGCCAGAATCGCTCCCCAAATGACCCTCGGTCGTTAGGGATGACCGGAAATGCGTGTTGGGGGGAGAAGATGTATTATTGTTCTTCTAATTGATACATATAGGAAAGTCTGAAGGAAATAATGGATGGGCTTTTCCCATACGGATGATACGTTTATAAAAGGAGGAACTAAACCTTACAAATGAATCCCCAGACACAACGTCTATTTGTTACGAGGTGTGGAAATGGTAGAGCTGCCAATAAGTATACTATGCCGTAATCTGATTTTCTTAATGTGAAGAAGTAGTAGACTAAAAGGAAACACAGATTGAGGGACTTGTTTTATTACGTTATTCGTTATGGCTTCAATGCATTAAATTGGCTGCAACAGACTATAATTCATTTAATGCAGGTTGCAATGAGTGTTATGCGTCCTCATTTTAACTAATGGTATACAAGTTACCAAACAAAAAAGATGTCATTCTATATATATATTACATAAATTCCTTTCCTATTTCTAATTCATTACTAATATTAAATTTTTTTTTCAACAAAATTTGTTAAAATAAAGAAATTAAATCGATCAATGATGAATAATATCAACGATGTAATATATCAAGAAATATTGGACGAAGTAAATTTCTTCATAGAAAAATGTCATATTAAATCTGAAATATATTTTATCAATAGATCCATTTTTACACAAATTTTGTTATGAATATATTCTTTTGAGAAAAGCATTAAAAATTATTAATATTTAAGTTTAAAAATTCACATATTTAAAACCATATTTAATGATCAAAGTACTTCTATAATCATTTATAAATAAATATTACGTAATATTAACCCACAATTTTAATTGAGATTAAAAACTTCTGATACAAAATATTTTTTTTAAGAAATAATAACTATTCCAAAATAAAGTTTTAATACAAGAAAATCAAAATATGCTTTTTAATTATTTTTCTTCTGTATATGAAATAAGGAAATTTTTTCTGTAGATAAAAACCTAATAAAATTCAGTACAATTTTGGAGAGCAGAAAATATAACAACAAAAATGTGGCATATCTCTTGGTAGAAAAACCAATCCTTTTCTTAGAATTCAAATTAACATGGATGGTTGTGCAAAATTCATATGTTTAACTTATCCACACATCTAATTTAAAGTTTGTTAAATTTAACAGTTAAAATTAACCTTTTTATACATCTCTATTACTAACAAAAAAAATGGAAAATACAATTATTTTTCTCTCAATTAAAGTACATGTCTTTGAAAGATAGTACAGAGACATACAATTGATACCAAGTCATCCATAACAGAAATATACTTTCACTTAACAACTTGCTGATCCTTCATCCAAGGGCAAAAAGAAAGGCTTAATAACTTTTTCTGGACATTACTTACATTTTGTTCCCCCTCTTTCCGTGGCGTTAAGGGGGGGAGGGATGGAGGAAATCTAACAAGTAGTCGAAATTAGACCACTTCCGACATCCAAAAACTCAGTGCTTGGCCAGTTGAGCAATTCTCTACCCGTCCAGTTGGCTCTTTTTTCTCTCTTTATTTTTACTATGTACTACGGCCCTTTATTTCCCGTGAGTAGGAACAGCCATAACGGAGTCCATAACGAGCAGTTAGGGAGTAGATGAAGTGGCCGGAATCCTCCCGGAAATGACCCTCGGTCGTTAAGATGACCGGTAATGCTTGTTGGGGGAGAAGATAGACTTTTGTTCTTCTAATTGAAACACAAAGAAAAGTCATAATGAAATATTGATGGGATTTTCCCACACTGATGATTCGTTTATAAAAGAAGGAACTAAATCGGACAAATGAATCCCCCTCAGACACAACGAATCGGCGTCTATTTGTTATAAGGTTTGGAAATGGTAGAGCTGCCAAGAAGTGTAATATGTCATAATCAGATTTGCTTAATGTGAAGAAGGAGACGGAAAAGAAACACAGATTGAGAGACTTGTTTTATTATGTTATTTATTATGTCTTCCATGAAGTAAATTAACAGACAGTCTGCAACAGGCTTTAATTTATTTAATGCAGGTAGAAGTCAGTGTTATGCTTCTTTATTATAACTAATGGTATATAAATTATCAAGCAAAAAAAATGTAATTTGTTAACATCGATGAAACAAATTATATTATACAGATAACTGTTGTTAAAGATTTTTGAAAAAGCGCGTCATAGAAATACAATAGCCTGTAAGGGTACTTGCAAAAATACACTAAACACACATTATTTAGAAACCGAAATATAAATTTAAATATCAGATTTTTGTATTGTTATTCTATTGATTTAAATACATTTTCATGAATAGTTAATACAGCCACGCCAAAATCGTTTACGTCAACTATTTAAGTTAGGTTTGTTAGTTATTACCTTTTAATTAAATTAAAAGAATGAAATAAATGTACGATTCAAATGGGTCTTTAAGTTAAGGAAGGGATAAATTAAGAATTAAAATTACCTTTTTTACCCCCATCTATACTTGCACAAAAGAAAGTGAAAAAATTCACTTTTGTAGAGAGAAAAATAATTGTAAGTCATTCAAAGGCAGTATAGAGACGTAAAATTGATACCAAATTATCCATTATAGAGCAAAAAACTTTCACTTAACAACTTGCCGAACCTTCATCCAAGGCGAAAAAAAGGCTTAATAACTTTTGCTCAACATTACTTGCGTTTTGTTCCCCCAATTTCATGGCGATAAGGGGGTGGGAAGTGGGAGAAAATCCTAACAAGTAGTCCAAATTAGACCACTTCCGACATCCAAAACCAGTTCGACATCCAGTTGACCAATTCTCTCTCATCTCTTTTTTCTCCCTTAATTTCTTATTTTGTACTGCGGCCCTTTATTATTTCCCGTGAGTTTGAACAGCCATAACGGAGTCCATAACGAGCAGTCGGGGAGTGGATGAAGTGGCCAGAATGGCCCCGAAATGACCCTCGGTCGTTAAGATGACCGGTATTGCGCGTTGGGGAAGAAAATGAATTTTTGTTCTCTAATTGATACATAAAGGAAAGTCTGAATAAATAATGGATGGATTTTTTCATACGGATGATTCGTTTATAAAACAATTAACTAAACCGGACAAATGAATCCCCTCAGAAGCAATGAATCATCGTCTATTTGTTATGAGGTGGGAGATGGTAGTGCTGCCAAAAAGTGTACTATGCCATAATCTGATTTGCTTAATGTGAGGAAGGAGTAGACTGAAAGGAAACAAAGGAGACATGTTTTATTACGTTATTTGTAATGTATTCAATGCAATAAATTGGTCGCAGCAGAATATAATTTATTTAATGCAGATTGCAATGAATGTTATGCTTGGTCATTGTTACTAATGGCACATAAATTACAGAACAAAAAGGATGTCATCTGTAATCAAAAATGAAACAAATTACATTACACAGCAAACTATTCTAAGATGAAGCTCGTCATAGAAATACAATAGCTCTGTAAGGGTACTTGCAAAAGTACAATAAATACTTATTATTTACAAACGGAAATATAAATTTGAATATCAGATTTTTTTATTGTGATTCTATTGATTTTAAATATATTTTTTTAAGAACAGTTATAATAGTCAAGCTAAAATTTTTAGGCACCTATTTAAGTTAGAATTGTTTGTTATATTTTTAAATTGAATTAAAGAATGAAGTAAATGTATGATTCAAATGAATGAATGAAATTAATCTAAATAAAATTTAAGAAAGAAAAATTTAAATAATTATTAATTGTCACATTCTCCCACAGCTGAAGTATAAAAGTATATAATGTTAAGCACATTAATTTTTGTTAAACAGTGTTATATTAAAATATATAGTAATAAGTAAAAAAGTACATAGTACTGTGTTATATTAAATCATATTGTTAAATGGTATACAGCCTACCTGAAAAAATAAAATGTAGAACATAAGAAAAAAAAAAAGTTCGCATGCTTAAAAATCATATTTATTTATTAAAGAACTTCTGTAATCTTTTATAAATAAATAATTATTTTAAATCATTAACTAACACATTATTTGTGATAAAAATTTCAGATAAATATTATATTTAAAAAATAATCTCTTTTAATGCACTGTTTCAATAAAAGAAACAAAATCAAAATGCACTTTTAATTATTTTTTGTGCTGTATATTAAAAAAGGAATTTTTTTCTGTAGATAAAAAGACAATAAAAAAAAAAAAGTCTTTGAAAGATAGTACAGACATAAAATTGATACCAAATCCTCCATTGCAGAACGAAACTTCCATTTAACAACTTGCCCAACCTTCATCTAAGGCAAAAAAAGAAAGGCTTGATATATTTTTCTCAACATTACTAACATTTTGTTCCCCTCTTACCGTGGCGATAAGGGGTGGGAAGAGGGAGGAAATCTAACAAGTAGTCGAAATCAGACCACTTACGACATCCAAAAACTCAGTTCTTGGCCAGTTGACCAATTCTCTTCGAGTCCAGTTACTCTTTTTTCTCCCTTTATTATTTCCCGTGAGTTGGAACAGCCATAACGGAGTCCATAACGAGCAGTTAGGGAATAGATGAAGTGGCCAGAATCGCTCCCCCCGAAATGACCCTCGGTCGTTAGGATGACCGGAAATGGGTGTCAGGGAGAAGATGTATTTTTGCTCTTCTAACTGATACATAAAGGAAAGTCTGAATGAAATAATGGATGGGCTTTTACCACACGGAAGAATCCTTTATAAAAGAGGCAAGTAAACTGTACAAATGAATCCCTTCAGACACAACGAATCGCCGTCTATTTGTTACGAGGTGTGGAGATGGTTGAGCTGCCAATAAGTGTACTACGCCATAATCTGATTAGCTTAAGGTGAGGAAGGCATAGACTGAAAGGAAATACAGATTAAAGGACATGTTTTATTACGTTATTTGTTATGCCTTCAATACAATAAATTGGTCGCAACAGACTATTATTTATTTAAGGCCGGTTGCAATGAGTGTTATGCTTGTTCATTATTACTAATAGTATATAAATTAATAAACAAAAAGATGTCATATGTTCTCATTGATATATCAAACTATATTAGACAGAAAAGTTTTATAAATTTTTGATAAAACTCATCATAGAAATACAATTATTGTGCAGGGTACTTGCAAAGTGCTCTAAACATAATTTTTATACAAACCGGAAATATAAATAACAGGTTTTTGTAGTGATTCTATTGGTTTAAATATATTTTTAAGAATAGTTATTATTGCCAGGCTACATTTTTTACGTCACATAATTAAATTAAAAGTATTTGTCAATTTTTTTTATAAATTGAATCAAAAGAATGGTTCAAATGGATGAAGTAATTTTATCGAAAGAATGGTTCAGGTGAATGACGGAATTTAATCAACTGAATGGTTCAAGTGAATGAATGAATTTAATCCAAAGAATGGTTCAAATGAATGAATGAATTTAATCAAAAAAGAATGGTTCAAATGAATAACAAATAAATTTCTTTAAACATACGGATTATTCGTTTATAAAAGAGACATGGAGACAAATGGAGACATAAAATGGACACCAAATCACACATTAGAGAACAAAACTTTCACTTAACAACTTGATAACCCTTCATTTAACGCGAAAAAGAAAGATTTAATAACTTTTTCTCAACATTACTTACATTATCTCTCCCCCTCTTTCCGTGGTGATAAGGGGTGGGTTGGGGAGGACATCCTAACAAGTAGTCGAAATTAGACCACTTCCGACATCCAAAAACACAGTGCTTGGCCAGTTGACCAATTCACTCCCCTTTAGTTGCTCTTTTTTCGCCCTTAATTTTTACTGTGTACTGAAGCCTTTTATTATTTCCTTGAGTTTGAACAGCCATAACGGAGTCCATAACGAGCAGTCGGGGAGTAGATGAAGTGGCCAGAAAATGACCCTCGGCCGTTAAGATGACCGGTAATGCGTGTTGGGGGAAGAAGATATATTTTTGTTCTTCAAATTGATACATAAAGTCTGAATGAAACAATGAATAGGCTTTTCCCATACGGATGATTCGTTTATAAAAGAGGAACTAAACCGGACAAATGAATCCCCTCAGACACGACGAATCGCCGTCTATTTGTTATGAGGTATGGAAATGGTAGAGCGGCCAATAAGTGTACCATGCCATAATCCGATTTGCTTAATGTGAAGGAGAAGTAGACTGAGGAGAAACACAGATTGAGGAATTTGTTTTATTACGTTATTTGGTATGCCTTCAATGCAATAAATTGGCCGCAACAGACTATAATTTATTTAATGCAGGTGGCAATGAGTGTTATGCTTTCTCATTATTACTAATGGTATATAAATTATGAAAAAAAAAATGTCATTTGTTGACAAAGATGAAACAAATTATATTATACAGATCACCATTTTTATAGATTTTTGTTAAAGTGCGTTATAGAAATACAATGTCCGTCTTAGCGTACTAGCAAAAGTAAACTAAATACACATTATTTACAAACGGAAATATAACATTTTAATATCAGATTTTTATTGTGATTCTATTGATTTAAATACATTTTCATGAACAGTTAATACAGTCATTCCAAAATATTTTACGTCACCTATTTAAGTTAGGATTGTTATTTATTACATTTTAAATAAAATTAAAAGAATGAAATAAATGTATGATTCAAATAAGGGTCTTTAATTTAATTAAGTTAAATTAAAAGTTAAAATTAGCCTTTACTCCCATATATACTTACACAACGAAAGATGAAAAAACAATGCGCTTTTCTTGAGAAAAATTATTGTAAGTCTTTTGAAAGATAGTATAGAGACGTAAAATTGATACCAAATTATCCATTACAGAACGAAACTTTCGCTTAACAATTTGCTGACCCTTCATCAAAGGCGAAAAAAAATTCTTCATAACTTTTTTCAACACTACTTACATTTTATTCCCCCTCTTTCAGTGATGATAAGGGTGGTGGTGAGGAAATCCTAACATGTAGTCGAAATTAGACCACTTCCCACATCCAAAAACTCGGTGCTTTGCCAGTTGACCAATTCTCTACCGTCCAGTTGGCTCTTTTTTTCTCCCTTTATTTTTAATTTTTGTATTGCAACCCTTTATTATTTCCCGTGAGTTGGAACAGCCATAACAGAGTTCATAACGAGCAGTTAGGGAGGATGAAGTGGCCAGAATAGCTCCGAACCGACCGTCGGTCGTTAAGATGACCAGTTATGCATGTTTGGGAGAAGATGTATTTTTGTTCTTCTAATTGATAGACAAAGGAAAGTCTGAATGAAATAATGGAGGGCTTTTAACATACGGATGATTCGTTTATAAGAGAGGGAACTAAACCGGACAAATGAATCCCCTCAGACACAACGAATCGCCTTCTATTTGCTAACGTGTGGAAATGGTTAACCTGCCGATAAGTGTACTATGCGATAATCTGATTTGCTTAATGTGAAGAAATAGTAGACTGAAAGGAAACACAGATAAAGTAATTTGTTTTATTACGTTATTTGTTATGTCTTCATTGCAATAAATTGGCCGTAACGGACTATAATTTATTTAATGCAAAGCTTCAATGAGTGTTATGCTTATTCATTATTACTAATGGTATATAAATTACCTAACAAATGGATATATAGATATATACACCACCGATGAAAATTTTTTTTTTTCTTATTTCTAGTTCATTCCTAGAATTAAATTTTTTTTTATCAACAAAACTTGTTAAACTATGTTAATTAAGATTGAGCAATGATGAATCACCTTTTTTGAGTAGTATATCAAGAACTATTGGACGAAGTAAAATTCTTTTTTAAAGAATGTTATTCGTAATCTTGAATATATTTTTATCGATAGATGAATAAATAATGCATTTTTATACAAACAAATTTTATGAATATATATTTTCAGAAATGCATTAAAAATTATTAATATTTAAGTATAAAAATTTCAAATATTTATTGAATAAAGGACTTCTATAATATTTTATAAATATTACATATTACTAACCAACAAATTAATTGCGATTAAAAATTTGATATAAAATACCTTTCTTAAGAAAAATATCTATTTAAATATTTTTAATCAAACTGCGCTTTATAATGATTTTTGTAATGTATATTGAATTAAGAAAAATTTTTGCATATAAAAAAAAGTAATTCATTTCAATTGTAGAATGAAGAAAATATAACGGAAAAAAAGTAGCACATCTCTTGGTAGGCTTATCCATCTTTTCCTATATTGCATGTCAGATTAACATTGTTGGTTGTGTAGTATTCATATGCATAACTTATCCGCAGGTTGCTAAATTAAGTGCTAAATTTAATGATTAAAATTAACATTTTTCCTCATCTATTACTTACACCAGAAAAACGGATAATTACAAATATTTTTATTTCAAAAATAGAAGTAAATAGCTTTCAAAGATTAGAGACAAAATTGGTACTAAATCATCCATTACATAACTAGACTTTCACTTAACAACTTGCTGACCCTCCATCTTAGACAAAAGACTTGATAACTCTTTCTCAGCATTGCTTACATTTGTTCCCCCTCTTTCTTCGGCGATAAGGGGATGGGAAGGGGAGGAAAACCCTAACAAGTAGTCGAAATTAGACCACTTCCGACATCCAAAAAATCGGTGAGTTGACCAATACCGTCTTTTATTTTAAATTGGCTCAGATGGGTCAAGAAATCAGTTGATCAAGACGGGGACCTCTGCCCAAATATATAGACTCTAATACGGTGTCGGCAATCGCCCCCCCCCAGAATGAACTATAAAATGAACATGGACATTGTAAAAGGGCAGAGGGAGAAAGAAAAGAGACTAGGGACAGAAACTCCGTAGCTTGGAAGGGACGTGGATCGTGGCTGAGATGGTTGTACATGTCCGGCGTGAAATAGAGATATTAAACTGGGAGTTGGATGGCGATTCTGAGGACTCGTTGTGGCGTATTTCTATGATTTCACTGGTGAAACCCTGGCAGTAACGTGACTTGAAAGAAGAAAGTGTACAATCCGGGTCGTCATTCCGCTGACATCCAAAGAGCCCCATCGGTGGACGGGCAGTTGACCAAGATATCCGTCTTTTTTATCACTAAAAACATTAAAGTTCTTCTTCCAGCTGTCGATTATGAAACTGTAAGGTCAATCACCTTATTATTATATTATTGAACATTAATTTAGAATTGCAAAACAACTGTATAAGGGCATTGTCTACTTTATTGATAACATTAATTAAATGGCTTTTAATATCAAGCTTACTATTGTTTATCAATAAATACATTTTTGTTTATATTTTTAAATTATGAAATTTTCTGTGTTTATTTCATGTGTGTTTCCTTTTCCAACTTACATAAGTCTCTGAAGGCATGCGAACTTGTTGATTTAAAATGTGGTATGGGTTATTGCGGAATTTCATAATGGTTATCGTGTGTTAAATAAACGGTGTAGCTAGTTGTTTATAGGATCGGATTTTGTAAATGTATGTTTAAAAGCAAATGACCACAGGATGAAGTGAATCGCCCCTGAAATGACCCTATAGGTCGTTAAGATGACCGGTGATGCGTGTCGGGGGAGAAGATATATTTTGTTTTTCTAATTGATACTTAAAAAAGTGAATGAAATAATGGATGGGCTTTTCCCATACGTTTATAAAAGAGGAAACTAAACCGGACAAATGAAACCATTAAGGCACAACGAATCGACGTTTATTTGTTTTTGGAAATGGTAGAGTTGTCAATAAGTGTACTTATGGCATAACTAATTTGCTTAAGGTGAAGACGTAGACAGAAATGAAACGCTTGTTTTATTACGCTATTTGTTATGTCTTCAAATGCAATAAATTGGCCGCAACAGACTATAATTTATTTAATGCAGGTTGCATTGAGTGTCATGCTTGTTCATAATTACTACTGGTGTATACATTAAAAAAATAAAAAGTGTCCTCTATTCTTATTAATAAAATAAATTTTATTATATAGATAGTAGTTTTGTTATAGATTTTTGATGACGCTTATCCAGATATACTATTACTGTGCATGGATACTTGCAAAGTACATTTCACATACTTTTTATATAAACTGAAATTTATAAAACTGAAATAAAATATATTTTAATGTGATTCTATTGGTTTAAATGTATTTTTAGGAATAGTTATTATTGCCTTGCAAAAATTTTTTTTGCTTCACCTATATATTAATTTTATTTTTCATTTTTTTAAAAATTGAATCAAAAGCACTATGAATAAATAAATTTATTAAAATGCACGATTAAAATGATTGAATGAATTTAAGCAAAAGCACGACTCAAGTGTACGTATGAGTTTAATCAAAAGTATCTTTAAAATAAATGAATTAATTTAAGAATATATATATTTAAAACCATATGCATTTGTCAAACAACTTCTTTAATCTTTTATAAATATTTTATGCAATTAACCATCAAATTGTTTGAGAATGAAAATTCCGTTTATGAAATATTTTTTTTAAAAGCAAATACCTATTTTAATATAAAGTTTTAATAGAATACAAAATAAAAAATAAGCTTTTCAATTAATTTTTTGTGATATATATTGAGTTAGGAAATTTTTTTTTCTGCATGTAAAAAATAATAAATATTCAATTCAATAGTTGAAATCAAAAAAATAAAAAAAAATTATAATGACAAACATTTCTAAGCAGGCTTATTGATCCTTTTCTATGTTTGCAATTCAAATTAACATGATTGTGCATATCTTATGCATATTAATTTGACACACCAACCATGTTAATATAACTTATCCACATATTGCTCAATTAATTAGTGTTAAATTTAACCTTTTTTCCACATCTCAATTACTACACAAGAAAAGCAGGGAAAATACTATTATTTTTCTTTCAGTACTAGAAGTACATGTCTCTGAAAGACAATACAGAAACATAAAAAAGATACCAAATCATCCATTACAGAACGAAACTTTCACTTAACAAAATTGCTGGCCCTTCATCTAAGGCGAAAAAGGAAGGCTTAATAACTTTTTCTCAACGTTACTTTCATTTCGTTCCCCTTCTTTTCCGTGGTGATAAGAGGGTGGAAAAGGGAAGAAAATTCTAACAAGTATTTGAAAAGACAACTTCCGACATCCAAAACACAGTGCTGGGTAAGGTGACCAATTCTCTCCTGTCCAGTTGCTCTTTTTTTCCCATTTATTTTTTATTTTTACTACAGCCCTTTATTTTTTTCCCGAGAGTTGGAAGAGCCATAACGGAGTCCATAACGAGCAGTCAGGGAGTAGATGAAGTGGCCAGAATTGGCCTCGGTCATTAAGATTACCGTTAATGCGTGGGGGAAGATGTATTTTTCTTCTTCTAATTGATACATAAAGGAAAGTCTGAATGAAATAATGGATGGGCTTTTCCCATACGGATGATTCGTTTATAAAAAAAGATCTAAACCGGACAAATAAATCCCTTCAGACACAACGAACCGGTGTCTATTTGTCATGAGGTGTGGAAATGGTAGAACTGCCAATAAGTGTACTATGCCCATAATCTGATTTTCTTAATGTGAGAAAGGAGTGACTTATTAAAAGGGCTTGTTTTATTGCTTTATTTGTTATGTCTTCAATGCAATAAATTGACCGCAACAGACTAATTTATTTAACGCAGATTGCAATGAGTGTTATAAGATCATTATTACTAATAGTATATAGTTTATCAAATAAAAATATGTCATATATACTCATCAAATTATATACACAGATAATGGTTAAAGATTTCTGGTAAAACTTATCATAGAAATACAATTACTGTGCATGAATATTTGCAAAGTACACTAAACATGCTTTATATACAAAAAGGAAATATTAATTTAAATATCAGATTTTTTAATTTTGATTTTAGTGATTTAAATACATTTTTTGAGAACAGTTATAATAGCCAGGCTAAAAATTTTAAGTCATCTATTTAAGTTAGAATTATTTGTTATATTTTTAAATTGAATTAAAGAATGAAGTACATGTTTGATTCAAATGAATGAATGAATTAAATCTAAGCAATCAAATTTATGAAAAAAAAAATTTAAATTAATTGTCACATTCTCCATAGCTGAAGTTTAAAATGTGTATAATGTTAACCACATTAGTTTTTGTTACACAGTGTTATATTAAAGTATATAGTATTAAGTATTAAGTATTATAGTACTGTGTTCTATTAAATCATATTGTTAAATGGTATACAGCTACTTGAAATATAAAAATCAGAATATAAGTATAAAAGTTTGCATGTTTGAAACTCATATTTATTTATTGAAGAACTTCTATAATCTTTTATAAATAAATAATTATTTTATATCATTAACCAACATTGCGATCAAAAATTTAAGATACATCTTAAATTTAAAAATAATATCATTTAATGCATAGTTTCCATAAAAGAGACGAAATTAAAATGCACTTTTTAACTATTTTTGTGCTCTATATTAAATAAGAAATTTTTTTTTTTTTTTTTTCTGTAGATAGAAAGATAATAACAAAATTCAGTTCAATTGTTGAGAGTAGAAAATATAACACATCAACGTAGGAATATTTTGCTGGTAGGCGTATCCATCCTTTGTTACAATTCAAATTAACGGGAATGGTTGTGCAATATTCATGTGTATAACTTATCCACACATTGCTAAGTTAAAAAATGCTAAATTAAACGGTTAAAATTAACCTTTCCCCATGTATTACACACAAGAAAAAAACTGGGCATTACAATTATTTTGTTTTCTAAATAATAGAAGTACATGTCTTTGAAAGATAGTACAGACATAAAATTGATACCAAATCATCCATTACAGAACGAAACTTCCACTTAACAACTTGCTGACCCTTCATCCAAGGTGAAAAAGAAAGGCCTAATAACCTTTTCTCAGCATGACTTACATTTTGTTCCCCCCTCATATCCGTGGTGTTAAAGGGGGAGGGGTGAAAAATCTAACAAGTGGCCGAAATTAGACTACTTCCGACATCCAAAAACTCGGTGCTTGGCCAGTTGATCAATTCTCTTCCCGTCCAGTTGCTCTTTTTTTCTCCCTTTATTATTTCCCCTGGAGTTGGAACAGCCATAACTGGGTCCATAAACGAGCAGTTAGGGGTAGATGGAGTGGCCAGAGTCCCTCCCGAAATGACCCTCGGTCGTTAAGATGACCGGTAATGCGTGTTGGGGGAGAAGACGCATTTTCGTTCTTCTAATTAATACATAAAGGAGATTCAGATAAGAAATAATGGATGGAGCTTTTTCCCATACGGATGATTCGTTTATAAAAGAAGAACTAA
>BPLR01009375.1:0-39834 GCA_021605095.1 Caerostris extrusa | reverse complement strand
TATTGCTGGTTCTTTTGATTAGCGTTATTTATAAAAATGATAACAAAAACGTCTTTAAACGAATTCAATTTTTTAAACTTTAAAATAAATAATTGTTAGTGAATGATAAGAACACAGTTGTTGACAATGTGGAAAGTAATTTTGCTTATCTTATTTAAAATATAGCAACAACTTTAGAATCCAACATGTGCAGTCTGGCTAAGTAATCATAAAAAATGATTGCAGAGCAAAGTTTTGCTTTCAGTATTACTTACATTACCAAAAGCTTTACTTGTGTATTTTAATCTATGATATTCAACGGTAGACGTCTAACGCGCTTATATTGCTTTTCAAGTTTCAAACAGAATATTGGGGCGTAAAAGAAAGCTGAAAAATCATTAATATCATAAGTGAATATCTATTTTATTATTTTGCTCAATTTCTTAGTTATACTAAAAATGACGAACAAGATTGCTTATTTGTCTATTATTGAAAATGAATTCGATGATCAACCAATAGTGGATAATGAAGAAGACGACAGAAATTCGAATGATAAAACCCAACTTTCAAGATGGGCAATGCTATTCAGCAATGTAAAGAATTACTGGATGATTTTTAACATCATTGAAATCCTTTCAAGCACTTATCTTACATATTTTGTTGGAGTTCTCACCACTGTAGAAAACGCTTTGAATTTGACAGCAAGACGATCGGAGTTATACTCATCGCTGATAGCATATGTGGAATATTGTTAAGTTTTGTGCTCAGCTATTTCCCCAAAACACGACGCAAAGCTAGAAATGAAATATTTTTACAGTATAGTGGCATCATTGAGTTGTTTTATGTACCGTTCCCTACTTGATTTTTGGAAATACTTTTAATTTTTTGCCTAATAATGGAATGACCAACAAATGGAAGCTGTTTGAAGCACCAGAAAGTTTCATAAAATGTGCAACTCTTTATTATCTTTTTCTCATCTAACTTTTTACGTGGGTTGTTATATTTCACAAAGGATGCCTTACAAGTACACGATGTCCGGACAATACTTTTAAATGATTTCAGTGAGTATTTTTACATTATATTATAACGTTTATTAGTGTGATCGCTGTTGTTTTTATGTCCTGTCTGGCTATTCCTTTTTTTTTCAGAAAATATTGCATTGAAAAAATTTTCTGGTAATCATAGTAATAAATACATGACGTTACGTGGATTATTATATTTCACAAAAAAAAGTACAATAATAATTTTGGATAAAGTTTAAAAAGATTTCAAGAAGCCTTTTTATATCAAATGGTTTTCTTATAACATAAGTTTCATTAATTAATTATAAAAACTTAAATCTAGTTAAAATATTTTTTATTTGTACACAGGTTTCTATTATATCTAGAATAAAACTGGCAATAGCAATAAGAATGTTCTTATATTTTAATTTTAGCACGCACCGAAAAATTAAAAAAATATTTATATATAAAATTGTTGATATTCTTTTTGCCTTTAAAGGTTAGAAGTGGCATTGAAAAAGGTTAAAAATATAAAGCCTACAAAGTATATTTACATGGGATTGAGTTTACATTTTTTTTTAATTTTAAATTATTCCACCTAAAAAATTAAAGAAGAATAAAATCTGTTAGAAGAAACCAACTGAAAGTCAATCATCATTATGTTTTAAATTTTTATTTGAATGTTTGTATTAAGAATCTGCAATTAAACTTGCAATAATAATATGAATACCCATATATATTTTATATTTATTAAAAACCCTTTTTTACATGTTCTCAAGAATAAAATTTAAAAAAAAAAAAAAAACTCATCATATGTGAGAACTGATAATATTTTATATTACATAATGATATTGGTTTGTACATATTATGACGCTAGTTAAACTGACTCTTTCCTAATAAAATGCAACTTAAAATGTCATTAAGACAAAACGCATATTTATCTATCTATTTCTCTGTATAAAAATATATGTGTGTGCAAATTGCAATTTTTTCATTCATTATTTATTATGAGACATAAATGTACACAAGTTTTTGTTACATATTTTTTTTTTTTCTGGCTTGCTAAATTGCTGTTGATATAAAACTAGGAAGACAAAATTAAAAACATAATTAAAATAATTTTACATTTAGTAAAAAAATCCCATCTCAAAAATGTTTTATGTCTTTTATTAATATTTATTATGTTGACTGATGGGCGTATTTATTTCTTAAAAATAGTATGTTTATCTAATTGTGAACACACATACTAATAACAAATATTTATGATTGGGAACTGATATTCTTGTTGCAATAATATAATACATTGAAACTTAATTTTTAGTTTTAAAAATTCTCTTATAATTTTTTTACTTGTAAATAATAAATAAGTTTAAATTGCAATCAATAAAAAAAGTGCTTATGATTTCTTCATGTATTTTTAAACTGCTCTAATGGCAATTTAAACTGCCTTGATATAATAATAAAAGAAATGTATACAAGTGGTCTTTAACATTACGTTTCGCTCTATGGTCATTTACTTTTGAAGTGATAAAGTATTGTTGTTAAAATTTTTATAATTTTCTAACCATTCCAAAATAAATGTGGTCAAAGGATATTTGAATCAGATTTTATCCATATAAAATCCAGTTTTTGAAAACAATATAGAAGAAGTGGAAGATCTCAAAAATGGTGATCAGATCGATAAAGATTTGATTAGTTCTTCTTAAAAACTATTTATATTAAAAAGAAAAGTATGGAAAATAAAAAAAGAAAAATGTTTTTAAGTACTTGATGTAAAAGTATATAATACGTTCTTCAAACTAAAATGAAAAGTAAAAAGGTAAAAGGATATACAACAAAAAAGTTAAACAATTTTCTAATTAAAAGAGTTACATCCAACTTTGCAAAATAACTGCATTGTTTAAATGAGTGATAAACGTGTATTTATTTAATTGAAAGATTATTTTATTTATGTTTATGATAAAAATATCGACTGGCGTCAGTTTCTCTCATCGACTTACATCAGAAGTTCACCGTTCAACCGTTCAAATCTAACCCTATTTTAAATACTTATTTCAATTTTCAATAACATTCCTAAAATTTGTTAATGAACTACAATTTTTTTAAAAAAATAAAACTTCTGTTATAAATTTTTACTACGATTATTATTATTTTTTTTTTTTTAAATTTGATAAATTTGGAAAAATCTCTATCAGATTTGCCAAAACTGACGCTTGGCATCTCTCTGTGACATTTCTTCCGCTCTTATGCAATACTTTATCAAATCTGAGCTATCACATGCTTCATCGAGGGCGAGAGTTCAAAATGCTAAGATTCGATTAACGGATCTTTTATTTTTATAGATTTGTTTAATCTTCGATGTCTAATCTCACAGAAATCGCTTATAAAAACAGAGGATTTGGACATCTACTGCAAGTAGTATTTTGAGAGTCAGTCAACAAAGAGGTCAAGAAATTTCTTCGATGTTTACGGACATCGTCAATAAACTGAACATGCATCAGTGATTGTATCCTGAATCAATTCTAGAGATGAAGTCAAAGATATCTCAAACGAAGAAATGATATTTGATTCTCTATATAATTATTTCTACCAATCACTTTTCCATTTGTGATTTAATTGTCTGCAAATAAAATTGCTAAATGATGAAGTTCTCTTCTGTACCAACTGAAGAGCAAGATGTTGTAAGAAAAAACGAAGAAGATTATATGTGTGGTATAGGAAGATTCAAACCAAAATGGATGCAAAAATTCGCCGATCCGAAAGTTTACCTTATTATCTTCTGCACTGTGGGGGTCTTAGAAGGAGCCTATTTTACTTATTTTGTAGGTGTTCTCACTACATTGGAGAAACGTTTTGGATTCGAAAGTCAGCTGTCTGGAATAATTTTTATTGCTGACAATATCAGTGCCACCCTGATCAGTTTCTTGGTGGGTTATTATGGGCAAAAATGGCACAAACCAAGAATTATTGCATTTGGCATGGTCATGGTATCGATAAGTTGTGTGATCTGTACCATTCCGTACTTTATGTACGGTCCAGCTCTTCATTTGTTAGTACGTGAAATTGATTTATCTGATAAAAATAAACAAGAATTTTGTGACAGTAAAGTTCAGGAAGAAAACTGCGAGAGTACTGTTGATTCAACTAGAATACCGGTTGCCACCATTTTGTTTTTAGCAAATTTTTTGTGGGGATTTGGATACACTGCTTACTATACAGTTGGTGCTCCATATTTGGATGATAATGTTAAGAAGAAAAATGCTCCAATGTATTTCAGTAGGTAGAAATTATTTTACTTTAATAAACAGGATTAATTATCTTAGAATTAAGACAATTTTATTTTTTGGTCGCAACTATTATTTTTTATTATGTTATAGTTAAAAATAACATTAAATAAAAATGATAACAAATAATATAATGATATAAATAAAAAAATTTATAAAATAATGATTGATAAAATTTTCAATATAAAAAACATTTAATAATATAATAAACATATATAAATTTTTCAATAATAAATATAATATTCAAATAATATAATTATATAATGATAATAAAAAAGTAAAATTTGAAAAATAATAAAATAATTAATAATAAAAATATTACATCATGTTATTGAATCTTTATAAAATATTTATTAGTTTTTCTCCAGTTTAAGTAGGTAAAATGAACGCTTAAAATATTTTTTAAATATTATAAGCAAATATGATTAAATATTATAAAATATTTAATATTTATTAATTTTAAAAGCATGAAAGTACAATTAATTTTAAAAATCAAAACATTGTTATGACCTTAATAATAGAATATTACTTTTTTTTTTTCCAATTTAAGAAGATAAAATGAAAAAAATTAAAAGAACGTTTATATATTTTTTGAATAAAAATTAGTGTAGTAAGTTGAAAATGCAATTAAAAGATAATAAAATGTAGTACATACTGTAAAA
Organism: Caerostris extrusa; assembly: GCA_021605095.1. Lineage (NCBI taxonomy): Eukaryota > Metazoa > Arthropoda > Arachnida > Araneae > Araneidae > Caerostris > Caerostris extrusa. Next base: position 34,908 of record BPLR01009375.1, on the reverse strand, counting down.
AAATGAAATTTAAGATGAAATATATCCATCTTAATTTGTCATTAGCCTCAGTGTGAATGATGATAAAGAACATTAATAATAGGAATTATAATGGAATAATCTTTAAAAAGTTCTCGTCTGATAATTATATTAGATATTACTGAACACATTTTCGTTTTCAGTTAAAAATTTCATTCTCTTGAATAACAATTAAGTGTAGTATGGTAATAAATAGTGCATAATAAAATAAAGTAGTATGTAATGTAAAGAAATAAAATTTAGGATGGTATAATTACATATTAATTTGTCATGGGCCTCAGTATGGTGATGAACTACTTTAATGATATGAATTATGATGGATTAATCTTCCAACGTTTCTCGTCTGATAATTACATTATATATTAATGAATAAATTTCATTTTCAGTTAAAAATTTTATCAGTTTCCCTATTATGAAAGAAAATAAAATACTTTGAAATCTTTTATTAGTTATTTTATCAAAAGGTATTGGGAAATGGCAACAAATGATTAATGAGTATATCGGGGCACAAAATATTGAATTATAATAAATTCAAAAATATAATTTTATTTTTTATTTGGATTCAATGATAGAAATATCGTAGCACAATTCAATAAATTTAAATTTTTTAATAAATTTGAAAAACATAAACTTGTATATTTTTTTTTTTTTTCAATTGATTGTTGTGGCACAATTCGATGAATTTAAATTTTTAATAAAATAAAATATATAAATTTTATCTGTTTTATTTGAAATGCTCAATATACATACTATGTAAAAATTTAATGAATTTGAATTTTTGATAAAAAAAAAAAAGTAAATGTTTTTTTTTGAATGTTGAATTTTTTATGTATGTGGCATAAATTAAACATGTTCTTTTTTGAATAAAACTTTTTCAAGACATTGTTTAATAACTTAAGAAAGAAAATTTAATATACAATTTAAAAGGATTTTTTTATTAGTATGCTAAAATTAAAGAAAAATAATAAACGATTAATGTACAAAATAAAAATTTAAGTAGCCTAAAACAAGAAGTAAAATTAAATTAAAATTATTTATACTTATTCTAACCTAAATATTTTCACCTAATATAATTTCATAATAATTAATATTATTAATTTTTTTAGCAAAATATAAATAATCCATAATCTCGTCAATATCAATATCAATGTATTCACAATTTTTGGTTATATTAACAATATCCTAATACCGAACTCAATGTACATATTTTCTAAATATAATTTTTATGGAATTATTAACTCGTCATGATAATTACGTAATTCTGTTTCATTACATAGTATATTGAATAGTACCAAAAAAATGTACAAGTAATAGAATATTCTTGACTTATTATAACAGAATTGATTTTTTGGAACCAGTATACGAGAAGCCAGGAAATAAATTTATCATTTACTGTTGTGTCTAATCCTCAGTGTCCTGCAGTGGGGACATCCCATGAGTAAGTTAGTCGTGGATGGTGGGAAAGGGGCAGATTCTGTTGTGATGGAGCACTCGTAGGTAGAAGTCTGACTTGGCTCCTTTACTTTGAAGAAGGAGGGCAGTGCCTTCTGGGAGGGCTTTTAGGGATAACTATCTCGCATTTGAGTATCGTATGGGGGAAAACTCCCACCGGGTAGTCCGACTATCGAAGCAAGATGCTGAACGTCACAAACGCCATCGAATCTCCTCCCTTTTTGAAACAGTGCCTACTATATTAGGGCGGAGGTTCAAATCACCAGATTGAACCTCAGCCCTAATACTCACTAGTGGCCCACGTTGACACTAGTCACATTGAGTCACGAGTCCGACATCATTTACTAATACATTTATTTTTATTTTGGTTAACGAGGGTACGTTAAATCGGTAGGCGGGAAAGACTGCCGGTTAGATTCGAGTAAGAGAGAAGAATGGGCGAAAAGCCATCCCTGGTAGAGGTGAGGGTGATCCGAATTGGAAGGGTAAAATTTGGAAGCTGTGATCCAACGTCCACCTACGGCATTGCAAACAATTGTAAATCTGGTACATACCCTCCATCACAATTGTCAATGACCTCAGGTTTTCTGAAATAAAGACATGTTAGTTAACTTGACTTGATTTGATTTAGAGATTTTTGCTTGCTAATTGGGTACTTTATCCTGAATTGTGCAATTTTGGTCAACAAACTGTGTTTTAACGAAAATCATAAGATACAATTTGAAATCAAGCACATTTAATGCATGGAATTGGATTCATGCATGGTGCAAGAATTTAATGCATGGTGCATGATTTTCAAGAACATTTAATAAATGAAAAATATAAATTTCCTTTTAAAATAAGAACATTTGTATAGATGGTTGATTATCATTTTTAGTACACTGTATATAACATTTCAGTTTTGAGATAAAGTAATCAAAGTCGCCGAAAAAATGTGAACTTTTTTTTTTAAAAACTGTCTTCAGTTATAAAAAAATCCATTAAATTGCTTCAGGGTGTTTATCAAAACATTACAGTTATCAGTTCCGATAAATTGGCGTTACGACCGAGGTACACTGATAAGGGGAATAGATAATAGAAATAATAATACAAAGGGGAGGAATTCATAATTCCAGAATTATTGCGTTCATTTCTATAGTCAACGTGCAAATTATAAGTCTGAGCTTGAAAAGTGTGTGACAACAATTATCTGATGACATGTCTACGTGGTGATTTGTGATAAAGATCTACAAACAAATTTGTTTGATACAGGTATCAACTGAGAATTTGCATCAAGTTTGATTTCTACATCTGCCACGAGTTCTGTTTTAAAAATGAATGCTCGATTCAAAGCCATTCCTACTAATTTAAAAATTCAACCTATACAAATAGTGGCAAAAGACAATCTTTGCGGAATCGGACGGTTTACTCCAAGATGGCTGCAGAAGTTCGCTGACCCAAAATATTATCTTATTGTGTTTGGTGTGCTTGCAGTCTTACAAGGAGCTTATTTTACTTATTTTATTGGAATAATAAGTACTTTAGAAAAGCGATATGCCTTCCGCAGCAAAGTGATTGCATATATAATGATTGCAGAAAATATAACACCAATATTAGCATGCCCATTAATAGGTTATTTTGGAGCAAAAGCCAATAAACCAAGGTTGCTTTCGATTTGCATGTTTTTTGTAACTATTGGTTGCTTTATGAGTGGTTTACCGTATTTAATGTATGGTCCTGGATTACATGTTCTATCTAAATCTACTGAATCACTGGTGGTAAATACTAAAAGAGAATATTGTGATCTTGATCGTAAAATCAACCCTTGTGATGTAAATGATGATGACTTTGTACACCCTGCTGCTTTAATAATGTTCCTTGCTAATTTCTTAAATGGATTTGGATACATAGCATTTTATATACTTGGGGCACCATATTTGGATGATAATGTGAAGAAGAAAAATTCTCCCTTGTATTTTAGTAAGTTTTTAAATTGGAACTATTTTTTGAAACATTTTTAATCCTTCGATACTCTTTTTGTGTGTGTAAATACAAGAATATTTCTTTTATATTATGTGAATATCTAATTTATGGCTTTTCTGCAAATCTTATTATGTGAAATTTTATTTGAATAATATTTCATAAATTAAAGTTTGATGCATAAAATTTCATTATATAACACTAAATAAGTTAATTTAAATTGAAATTTTAATATTCAATATAAATGAACTTTTACAACACTAAATAAGTTAATTTATATTGAAATTTTAATATTCACTATAAATTAACTTTTATGTCCCTATATAAGTTAATTTATAGGAAATTTTAAAATATTCAATATAAATTAACTTTTATAACACTAAATAAGTTAATTTATATTGGAATTTTAATCTATTTCTAACAAATAAAATCTTATGATAATGTTTAAGTAATCAATAAATAAACCATCACAACTTAATGAAATAAAAGATATCAATATATAATGTTAAGCAGCTTGTTTACTAAATAATCGTATATGTGTAAATAAACAATAAGAGTAATTAAAATGTTTTATTCTAGAAAGTGATGTGTTTCACTTTACAATAAAAACAAGATGATGTAGATTATTTTAAATTTATCACAACAGATTAATAAACAACATTTTGAAAGAAATTTCCAACAAGAGTTCGATTAGATCTGAAAAATCAATAAACAATAATGAAATATGAATAGAAATAAATGGAATTTAAATTTATTGGACTTAAAAAGACTTCTAAATGAATGTGAATTTAAGTTCTTTCAAGGGTTTTTGTTTTCGTATTCTTGCTAAAAATAAATTGTAATTCTTTATTTCTAATAAATTATTTATTGTACAAAAATTTTCATTTTATTATTAAGATTCTTAATTGTCAATAAGAAATTTATTTATCTTTACTTAAAATTTTGTCTGGTTTGGTAACCAAAAGTGGTATTATTATTAATTCAGAAAATTTTAGTTCATGAGCAAAATAATTAATAGCAATATCGTATATTGTTATAAAATGTTAAATAATACGATTGTATACAAATATTCCGATAATTTTTGTTCAAAAAATTTATGACATTCAATGACAAATTTATTTATCTTTATTTTAAAATTTTGTCTGATTCGGTAACTTAAAGTGGTATTGTTGTTCAAAAAAAAAATTTTAGTTCAAGAGAAAAATAATTAATAGTAGTATCATATATTGTTATAAAACGTTAAATAATAGGAATACAAATATTTTGATAATAATTTTTTGTTCAAAAATTGCATGGTATTCCATAAAAGTAGTCTTTAAAAATTAAGTAGTTAAGTATTAAGTTACAAGTAGTCTTTAAGAATTCCAAAAATGTTTTTACATTTCAAAATAGTTTTTTTAAAAATTAAATTCCAAACAATTTTATAAAACACTATATTCGATTTTACAAAAAATCTCAAGATAAATGATTATCAATAAGCATTTTATTTCATTACAAATAAAAATTTCCTTTTAGGTGCCATGGCAGCTCTACGAATATTTGGACCAACCATTGGTTTTCTACTATCCTCGTTTTGTTTAAAGTTTTATGAAGATCCCTTTTGTAAGTTGATTAACAATGCATGATTTAATGCATAATGTGATGCTCATAACTTCATTACGTAAATGGGGATATTATTTATTTATAAAATTATAATAGTTTAGCTACGAATATAATTTATACATATTGCTATTCTGTGTAATATTATGAGAAGTTTGTTTAGAAATATGCTTGTTGAGCAAGATAGTTGGTATATAGTTTTACATCCTAAACTTACTATCAAAGAAATACAGTATAAATTTACTATCAAAGAAATACAGTATAAACTTACTATCAAAGAAATACAGTATAAACTTACTATCAAAGAAATATAGTATAAACTTACTATCAAAAATACAGTATAAACTTACTATCAAAAGAAATACAGTATAAACTTACTATCAAAGAAATACAGTATAAACTTACTATCAAAGAAATAGTATAGTATCAAAGAAATATAGCAGTATAAACTATCAAAGAAATACAGTATAAACTTACTATCAAAGAAATACAGTATAAACTTACTATCAAAGAAATACAGTATAAACTTACTATCAAAGAAATATAGTATAAACTTACTATCAAATAGAAATACAGTATAAATTTACTATCAAAAGAAATACAGAAATACAGTATAAACTTACTATCAAAGAAATACAGTATAAACTTACTAAACTTACTATCAAGAAATACAGTATAAACTTAAAAAGAAATACAGTATAAACTTACTATCAAAGAAATATAGTATAAACTTACTATCAAAGAAATACAGTATAAACTTACTATCAAAGAAATACAGTATCAAAAAAATACAAAGAAATACAGTATCAAAAAAATACAAAGAAATACAGTATCAAAGAAAACAATATTTTACCTTCAGTATAAATATTTTTTTATGAAATTTTTTTTACAGTACAAATATTTTTTTATTAAAGTACTACTTAAAAAGTGAGATGTTTTATATAAATTTGAAACCAAAATTATTATCCAAGAATAATTTTGGTTTACGTTTATTATTGTTATATATATTTATAAATAAATTTCTGTATTCACTTATATGTATAAACCCCAAAAAAATACACCTATCCTCACACACACACACACACACACACACACACACACACACACACACACACACACACACACACACACACACACACACACACACATATATATATATTTAATGCATAATGCTATTTTATTGACGCCATTATTTAAAAGTCGAAATTAATTATTTAATTTATAATAATCTAACTATGAATATAATTTACATATTGAAATTTTGTATAATATTACTAGGAGTTTGTTTAAAATATGCTTATGAGCAAGATTGTTGGTAAATAGTTTTAAATCCTAAACTTACGTATGTATATATATATCCTTTATATATATATATATATACATATACATAAATATTGACTTGATGTATAGAATACAGCATAGCCTGTTTGTTATATTACACCAATTAATATAAGTCGCCCCCAATTCCTGTACAAAATAAAAGCCCTTGTTTACCCTTTCTTCTGGGTCAAAAAAGGAGTTCAAAAGCGATGAAAATAATGTGTTATCGAAACTAATTAAGGCTATCTTTCTGCATTACTCATTCTGTCAAGGAGAATTTGCTTTCCAGCTTAATCTTAATAAAAGTCCACTTTCATAATAACATCAATATAAGGTTTTGTGGAAAGAGTATTATAAAATCTATAATAATCTTTCCATTGCAATCTTTTTCACATTGCAGTGAAAAATAAATAAAGAAGCCTTCAATTATTTATTGTGCAATTTAAAATAAATGACTGCTTTCAATTTTATGTAATGCATTCAAATAATTAATAACGGTAATTAAAAACTATATTACTTAATTTCTATAAATAAAATTCTAATAATTATTTTGTTGACTTCTCATATAGAAAATCTTAAAATGGTTTTAATTTTGTCTAGTAAATATATTGTTTTAAAATTACTGCATTTATTTTAATGTAAAAACTAAAATTTATAAAATGAAAATAATCGTATATTATAAAATAATAATAAAATATTAAAACTATATTCCATAATTTCCATAAATAAAATTCCAGTGATTATTTTGTTGATTTTCATATAGAAAATCTAAAAATCGTTTTATTTTTGTCTAGTAAATGCATATTGCTTTAAACACTGTATTTACTTTAATATAAAAAACACTAAAATGTGTAAAATGAAAAGAATCGTGTGTTATAATAATAATAATAATAATAATCGTTAAAAATGGTTTTAATTTTGTCTTGAATTTTGTCTATATATTGTTTTTCAAATTACTGTATTTAATATAAAAAAGCTAAAATTTCTAAAAGGAAAAGAATCGTATATTATAATAATAACAATAAAACTATATTAAAAACTATATTCATAATTTCCATAAATAAAATTCAAGTGATTATTGTATTGGCTTTTATATAGAAAATCATAAAATGGATTTAATTTTGTCTAATGTATATATTGTTTTTAAAATTACTGTATTTATTTTAATATAAAAAACTAAAATTTGTAAAATGAAAAGAATCCTAGGTTATAATAATAATCATAAAATATAAAATGATAATAATAGTATTAAAATAATAATATTAATAAAATGTAAAATAATAATAATAATAAAAATAAAATAAAAAAATAAAACCGTATGTGTTGATACTTCAATAAGGAACATTTAAATGTCTGTTTTAAGCATATTAAAACTACACATAAAAGAAATGTAAAACAACTATAAAAGATGTTTACTTAAGAAGAATTGATTAATACGTCCTTGAAAAAGTTATATCTCACGAAAAATCGGCATATTATAAAGTTTACAGAGGCAATGAATCATCTCGATCATTATTGTTTTAGCAGACTTATGTAACAATATTTATTATTGCAACAACCCCTAAAGAATTAAAGGCTTGCAACAATAGTAAGTTTTGCAATTAGTATTTATGTAGTATTGCAACAACCCTTCAAAGAATAAAAAAGAAAATGACGATTTGAAGAAATTTCAGTATTTTCCATCTTTACACTATATGTAACTCATCACAATGATATCTCTCTCTATATATTTACTTATTTATCCACAAATACATATGTAATGTAGTTAGAGTTTTCGTAATTTGCTTTTGTTATTTTTAACTTGTATACAAATTAAACACGACACTGAAGATTTTCCCCATTTATAATTTCACTTATAAGAGAATTTAGTTTCTATCACTAACAAATAAATTTTTTTAACAGATTACATACTGATTGTTAAATGTCACGTAATACATTTAACATAATCGTATCCAGGAATATAGATGTGTTTTTATTGTGACTGGGAAAATCTTATCAAAAAAGCAATTAATATGGGTTTAAAAATAATGCATTTATAATATCATTTTTTAAGTATTATAAATGAACAAAAAGGCCTAATATAAAAAGGCCTCAGGTACAAAAGCTCCAATACTTCTAATTGTTTAAAAATCTTAAAATATAAAGTTCCTCAAATATAAAGTACTTAAAAACATGTCTCTAGAATTTGACTGAAAGGATAGAAATATATACTGGACAAAACTGGATATACTGGAACTTATATAAAAACTTATTATACTGGATAAAATATATACTGTATTACTTTGATATTTGTGTTGATATGATCTGTTGCTATTTTCTGATAAATTATATACATATGTTAGTAAGAGAAATTTGTTGTATAACATATGATTTTCTTAATTTTAAATTTTTTCTTAATTTATTATTTATATTATTGTTTCTTATTTTTTATAATTTTCTTTAGATTTCAAAATCGTTTATTTATTTATATTATTTGAGAATATAATGTGATAAATAACAAAATTAAAAAAATTATTGTAATAAAATATATTTCATATTTATTTTAAAATTTGATTTCACAATAGTTACGTGTTATTTAGAAAAATTTCATGGCAGATAAAATATATATGAAAGGAGATTTTGCTTGTCCTATTTGTTATTTATAATATTTGTGTTATATTTAAATAATAATATGTAGTAATATTTTAATATGTTATAATAATATTTGTGTTACATTTGAAAAGAATATTTTATCTGTATTTAAAACAAAAATTTAAAAAAAAAAAAAATCTACGCTATGAACCAATTATTTTGTGCATGTTAAAAACGGAATATACTAATTTTGCATTTAAATGTTTTCTGCTCCATTTTGTATGAGTATATTATAATTTGATGGTTAATTTCTTTAAAAAATTAATTATGTCTAGGCTAGAATAGGAAAAATCAGAAAAAAATCTTTCAGTATATATTTAATTTTATTTATTCTTAAAAACATATTTTTTTTTAATTTTGTGTAATGCTAAGTAACATCTCAAAAAATGTTAAATATTTCTTCTAAGCCTAAAGAACTACATTATCAATAATTCCTCACTGGCATCATTCTAATTCCCCACTGGTAATTAGAGATTACATATTACATTAAAATTTATAATGGTTTTGTTTTGTTATGGCCATCTGGTTATTTAAATTTTTACTCTCATAATTGGCTTTATTACTCACTCTTTCATTAAAAAATGCTCAAATACTTTAAAAGCATGATTTTTTTCTTACTAAAAATTGTATTTTGTGTTATAAAATGTGAGAATGATATTTATCTAGGGTTGAATTGGATAAAAACATGATTAAAAGCGATTTTTATGATTAAGAAATCGTTATCAAAAAGTTCTGAACTTTAGATGAAGCATCTAAATCATTAGAATATTGACTATAACATGCACTCAATAGATGATCCAGGAATCGACCCTCACAATCCTCGATGGGTAGGTGCCTGGTGGATGGGATTTTTCATTCTGGGTTCTGCGATCTTCGTCTTCACCATACTTCTGGCACTGTTTCCAAGAGAGCTCCCAGAGCGTTTCCGATCAGAGAAAAAAGATGCAAAGGACGACGATGAAAAGGATAAAATGCCCAAGTTGAAAGGTAAGAATAAAGTGAACACATACATCTTAAATAGTTTGATACATTAATTGTTAAATTGTCAACTCAATAAAATGTACATGTCTAAGACTGGTGATTAGTATGTGGGATTTCTATTGAGGGGAATTCAGTTCAAAACCTGGCAATTCACGATTCTATGCCTTTAAAAGGAGAATAAATATATTATCAAGGGGTGATAAGTCACTCACTCTCTCGGATTGAAGAAAAAAAGTAAATCCCTTCTAAGAGGGTCTTCATTATTATTAAAATAGAGAAATACGAATGTAGCGTAGCTCTTCTTTTCCTCCACATGGTACATTTAGGGGTAACACCAGATCTTCTACTATCCACTGTATCAGTAGGGAATAATTTTAAATAATGTCCAGAAAAAGTTTTGTTAACAACATCATATTTAAAAAATAACTGTTTATATATTTTTTATATTCATTACCTGTTAAATTATCAACCGGACAAAATGTTTTTATATACATGTTTAAGCCATCCTGATGATTAGTAGGTTGGATTTCTAATATGGGGAATTCTATCCAAGACCTGACAATTTACGATTCTACGTCTTGGAAAGGACAATAAATGTGTTGTCAAGGGATACTAAGTCTCTTAGTCTCTAGGATTGAGGAAAAAATGCGAACCGCTTAGATGTCGCTTTCATCATTAATTATAATGGGGAAAATACGAGTGTAGCGTAGCTATCCATTTCCTCCTCATAGTGCAATTAGGATAACACCAGATCTTCTACTATCCACTGTTATCAATAAAGAATAATTTTAAATACTGTCCAGAAAAAAAAATCTTGTTAACAACATCATATTTGTAAAAAAAGAAAAATAAAAAACCCACCGACATATTTGCAATATATATGACATTGAAATGCAATTTAATAGCTTGTTACTAATTAATTGTTTGTTACTAAATAATTATTTTGGTTGTTTTGTGATACCTTACATTATTTTATTAATGTATCCTTAGATTTTCCACAAGCAATAAAAAGATTAATGAAAAATCCTATTTTGGTGTGTCACGTTATTAGTATCACATTTCAAGTGAATGGTTTTGCTGGATATTTTGTATTCATGCCGAAATTTATGGAAGCACAATATCAGCAGTCTGCGTCAGAAGCCAGTCTTTTTTCAGGTAAATTAAAAATTATTTGTTGAGATTTAAATATGTTGCTTTTTAAAATGTACAAAAATTTATGGATAATATTGTATTAATGTAAATGCGTATAATAATGATAATAATGCTCATAATTCTTAAAATGCTATAATAATATATCACTAAGATTTCTTATGTAAGAATTCTAGCAGTTAAATGAAACAGTTTTTACATAAACTTTAAATAAAGAATTGCAAAGATTACCAAAAAGTTGAGAAATATTTTTCTGCGAGCAGATTTAATATTTGTTAGATTCTTTTTTTTTTTTTTTCTTTTCTCTTTTTAGATTATTTTTTTACGTAACTGTAAATATCCTTGAAATTCAGTTACAGATTTGGCATCTCCATCAGATAATTCATAGTTTACAAAATATTATGTAATGTGTTATTAAAAAACAGTGAGGAATGAAGCTAATCAGAAATAAAATGAAAACAAGTTTTAACCGAATAAAAAAATAATAAAGTCCATAAGCTAAAAAAAAAGAAATCACGAAAAATTGAGTAATACTATATATTTGACGAACTAAACATGCTAAATATGCACATAACATCTATAGAAAATTGGAAATAATCAAATGTTTTTTCCCATCATTTATCATTTTATAATAATGTGATATAGGGGAAATAGTCAATCAAATTTTTCCATCATGTCTTATATTATTTTTATAATAAAATGGTGATAATCAAATATTTTTTCCCATCATGATCATTTTATAATAATGTGATCTCAGTGGGAAATGGATAATCAAATGTTTAATTTTTCCCATCATGCTTTATCATTTTATAATAATGAGATCTATGGGAAATAGGGGTAATCAAATGTGTCATTCTTCTCATCATGTCTTATCATTTTATAATAATGTGATATAGGGAAATAGGGTCAATCAAATGTTTCATTTTCCCATCATGTCTTATTATTTTATAATAATGTGATATATGGGAAAACAGGGGATAATCAAATGTTTCATTCTTCTCATCATGTCTGATCATTTTATAATAATGTGATCTATGGGAAATAGGAGTAATCAAATGTTTAATTTTCCTATCTTTTATAATTGTAATCTATTTTATAATCAAATGTGATTTTTCTATAATAATATGATCTACAGGAAATAGGGTCAATCAAATGTTTATTTTCCCATCATGTCTTATCATTTTAATATCTAATGAAAATAGAAGTTAATCAAATGTTTAAATCTTCCCATTATGTCTTATCATTTCAATAATGTGATCTGTGGGAAGTAGGGATTAATCAAATGTTTAATTTTTCCTATCTCTTATCATTTTATAATAATGTGATCTATGGGAAATAGTCAATCAAATGTTTTATTTCCCCATCATGTCTCATTTTATAATAATGTGATATATGGGAAATAGGGGGATAATCAAATGTTTCATTCTCATCATGTCTTATCATTTTATAATAATGTGATATAGGGTAAATAGGGGTCAATCAAATGTTTTATTTTCCCATCATGTCTTATCATTTTATAATAAAATGATATATGGGAAATAGGATAATCAAATGTTTCATTCTTCTCATCATGTCTTATCATTTTATAATAATGTGACATGGGGAAATAAAAGTTAGTCAAATGTTTAATTCTTCTCATCATGCCTTATCATTTTATAATAATGTGAGCTATGGGAAATAGGGGATAATCAAATGTTTCATTGTTATCATCATGTCTTATCATTTTATAATAATGTGATATAGAGGAAATAAAGCTTAGTCAAATGTTTAATTCTTCTCATCATGTCTTATCATTTTATAATAATGTGACGTTTTAAACAGATTAATATGAAGATTTTATTGCTTCTTGTTTTGATCAAAAGTTAAAAATAATTTTGTTTCAACATTGTAGATTTTTTTATAATTGATTAACATCCTTTGTTCATTTCGTTATATTTTCATTAAAAATGTGTGTATTTTAGATGCTGCTTATTAAAGTATAATTTGTAGAAATAATATTTAATTAATTTTTTTAAATATAAATATTACCAAACCTTAAAAGTACACGACGAAAAAAATAAAATATTCATTTACTCTATTTGAGTTTTCCACGAAGCTGTTTTGGAAATTAAGTGTGTTGAATGTTATATATTTCGTTAAAATTTGGGTATTTGAGAAGCTGCTTATTGAAGTATAATCTAAAGAAATAATATTTAATTAATTAAAAATACTTTTAATATTTAAAAGTACATAACGAAAAATGAAGTATTCATTTATTGCATTTGAGATTTCCACGAAGCTGTTTGGGAATTAAGTGTGTGAGAATTCGCCTCAGGGAACTTGAGGGAAAGTGAATAATAGTTTTTGGAACTGAGGAAAGTGCTGATGTTTCTTAGCGTCAGCATTTAAAGTAAATTTAGTCATTCCATCTATTCTCCCAGTACTTTATCAGGAAGTTAATTGGAAATGTAAGAACTGAAATACAATGCTGTCTCTTTTTATTAATTAGTTTCAAATAAACTTTTACTAAACTACTGTACTTGTTAGTGCTGTTGTGTAAGAAATTTTAATTAAAATGTAAAAACGTTTTCTATTTAGATGTTTTATTCTACGAAATACGTATAAATACGATGTTAAAAACAGTTTAAAAAGTAGAGTATTCGCTTATGAAAATATACGAATATTAACTTTATGTTTAAAAATGTTATAGTTGGATGTTGTCATTATAACGATACCTGCATTCTGATATCTTTGCTTTTGAATATATTGAAACTTGAATGCATGAACTTTGTTCATAATTACCACGATTCATAACGATTAATGAAAATAATAGTTCTACATTAAATTTAATGCAGGCAATTTAAACAATGCAATTCAATCTGAAAAAAAAATTAATGTCCTATATTTTGCAAATTTGTTCTAAAAAATTTATTCAATTTAATTGCAATTATTTTAAATTTAGATGTTTTTAATTATTAAAGTTAATTTATTTAACAAGTATCAGTTATGCACAATCACCAAGTATCAGTTACCAGTATCAGATATCAGTCAGATATGAGTATTATTATCAAGCATCAGTTTTGCTTTAATTTTTAAAAATTAAACTAAATACTACAAATTTTTTTTACCTCGATTCATAGCCAGTAGTTAAGTAATAGTTCTACATTAAATTTCTACATTTAAGTTCGCAGTTTAACAATACAATTTAATTACAATAAAATTTTAATGTCTTATGTTTGGCAAATTTGTTCTACATTATTCAAAATTATTTTAAATTTAGTTGTTTGTTTTTATTATTAAAAGTTAATTTATTGAAAAACAATCAAGCATCAGTTATCAGTTCACCAATTAGTCACATATCAGTATTATTATAAGATGAGTTAAGCATAATTTAAAAAAATAAAACTAAATACTACTAATTAAAAATTTTCATACTATTCACTGATATAAATATTAATACTAGATGAAAATCTAAAGTTAAATCAAATATAATTACATTATTGTTACAAATTAAATTGTTCTTATATCTATTTAAATTTGTGTTATTTTTATTAAATTTTTGGTTCATTTCTTATTAGTTTATTTTCCGCAATTTTATATGACACAAATATTTTTTTGAATTTCGATTAAATGTTGTTTATCTTTGAAGTCTTTGTGACATTAGAGCAGCTGGAGTATTATGTAAAATGAATTTGTATTAGGAAATGGCAATTTCTTTTAAAATGTTTGATTTGTAGCTTTTTTAACATTTTTATTAATATTACCTTTTTTAGTTATTTTGTAGACAATCGAAATCTTTCATAACAGTGGTTCTCAAACTGGTTTTGCGTCCTTCTTAACAAGATTAAATGATGAAGTGTACCCTTGCATATTTTCTACATTCAAAACTAAATGTTATTAATGTCTTAAAATTTATTTTTTGGGTTTATTTTTATGTACATAAATAGTAGCAGTACAATTTTTTTTTCCAAAAATCAGTTTCATCATTTTCAATTAACTAACACTTGTGAACTCATTATACTAACAAGGTTTTATTATATTCCTGAAAAAGTAACTAATTATTTAAATGTCATTGGTCATCAAATTAATGGATGGCCTGCTTTTACGAAAATTTATTTTCAAGGCATGATGATTTATCATTTATTTAGAATTAGATGATCTTGAACTATGACTTCTTAGCAATCAAAGCTAAAATCGTGAAATTGAGGATTGCTATAAAAGAAATTAAATTGATAATTTCTCATCAATTGAGAAGAAAGCAATTATTAATAACTTTGAATACAAAAATGAAATATGTAACCATCATTTCTTTCAATATTAGTTTTAAATCGATATAATTAGACAAAACATTTCTAATAATCATAAACATTTCCAAATCATTTAGGGAAATTTAGTTTTATTTATTACGTTTTGGTTACCTTGGCTTTCAATTCAATGGTGTCTCTTCCATTTAGGTGTACGAAATGTACCAGAAACTACTGCTATAAATAAATTCTAATAAAATAGATGAGATTTTTATTATTTTCAAAATAATAATAATAATAATAATAATAAAAAAACAAAAGAAAAATCACTACTATTAAAATCAATTTTGCTAATAATTAAGCCTAAATATTTTCTCGAGATACAACTTCACATATTTTTCACAGGTACAACAGGGATAGTTTCCATGCTAGTTGGAGTGCTACTGGGTGGCTTTCTTATAAAAAAATTTCAACCTCGACCAAGATATTTGACTGGTTATATGGTTCTGGTGGAGATTTTCTCTGTCTTTGGTCTTTTTATTTCCATATTCCTTGGATGTGATCGGATACTGATGCCTGGAACTAGTATCAAGGAAGATCAGTGGTATATTTTTAAATGTGTGCTTATTAATACCTTTTCTAATTTTTGTAAGTAAATAATGAAACATATCTAAAAAAAAAGTGCAAGTTATTCATGAAAATAATCTATTGTAATATATATATATATATATATACTAGCAGTAACTAGTATATTATAACTAGTATATTCTCTATGTTCCAATATATGTGCATACTAATTCAGGGGACTGAATGGTATATAAGACGGTATATAAAACGACGATGCAGCACCATCTGGTGGCAAGTAACAATAAAGTGGATAGCGGAACATATTTTCCATACTCGAATACATATTATTACTAATTTTCATAACGATTGGTTGAACGGTACTGAAGTTGATATACTGCAGCACCATCTGTTGGCGACTTGCAACACAAGGGATAGCATAAAAACCTTCTCCATGTTTTGTCAAGCGCACACAAAAAATTTCACTAAATCGGTCAAGCCGTTTAGGAGGAGTTCAGTGACAAACAAGTTTACAGAAGAACCCGATTTTCAGCACCATCTACTGGGTCCAATTGTGAATCTAAACCCTCCAGAGACCCATTCAAATACACACAAAACATTTCATCAAAATCGGTCCACCAGTTTAGGAGCTGTTCAGTAAAACATATGTGCAGGAGAATTATATATATAAAGATATAAAGATATGATATATGTATATATATATATATATATGTAAATATACACACACACACACACACACACACACACACACACACACACACACACACACACACACACACACACACACACACACACACACACACACACACACACACACACACACACACACACACACACATATATATATATATACATATACATATATCAGGTAGTAATTATTCACTTGTAAGTATTTTGACTCTTAGAAACTTTTTAATCCTGTGTGTAGCATTTCATTGCCTGGAATTTCAGCTAATCAAACATTTGTGATTTTAATTTTCACTGTTGGCAAAACACTGAGAAGTAAGTCTCATCTTCTGAAGAAAGTGGAGTACTTAGAGGTCAAATTTAGAATTATAGGGGTGGGATCAAATTATACAAATTATAATTTTCCTATCGCTTAATGAGTACGGGCAGCATAATTGGAGTATTTTTCCTTCATTCATTAGTGCAGTTTTATAAATGGCACTTAATTCTAGATGAATTTCTACAAGGTTATGCTATTTTTTGCTTGGAGAAAGCAAATTATGTAATCTCTCTTTTTGAAATTTGTCTTGTATATATTTGTCACTTTGTATTATTGCAGTCATTATAAGTCATACTATTGCTGATGATACTGAACTGAACATTGTTGTACAAAAGATAGATGTCTGTTATTACACAAACGGGATTTGATTAATGATGCCATGCAGAATTTGCAAAGAATCTGTCCTGTTTTTTTTGAAATTTGCCTTGTATGTAAAATTTTTTTTTGGTTAGTATTAAAGAATAGATATAAAAAAAAAATTCTATTAGATAATAGAAGTCTAATTTTAAAACATTCTGTATATAATTTATTCTTTGTAAATAATTATCGATTATTGATTACCTTTTCAGAACTTTGAATCTGTATAACGAGTGCAATTTCCATTGTGGCTGCACAGAAAAGATATTTGAACCCGTCTGTGGTCCAGACGGTGTTTCAACATACTTTTCACCTTGCTTTGCTGGATGTCCGAACATGACTGGAATGACACCAGCGCTTAATCAATCAATAATTTCTACTGTATCTAATGCTACGGTGCGTATAATTTTTAATTTTTCTTTAATGAAAGGAATTAATTGTAATTAATAAATATTTTTGGTACTTACGTATTAAGGCCACCCTCAGCAGAAGTTGCGCTAATGCGCCAATAAAGAGCTGCCAATGCGCCAAAATAGAGACTGTTTTGAAGCTATGTTAAACTCTATATCGGCCCATTTTCCACCGAAATCCGATTGAATACTTTGTTTTTAAATAAAGTGCTTTGAATTTTGAAAGTGTTTTGGTTTTAAATAAAGTGTTTTATATATTTTTTATGATTTGTCACAAAAATTTTAAAGGGTACTTACGTATTAACGACACCTTAGCTACAGTTGCGCCAATAAAGAGCAATCTTGTTGTTCTCACGCGCACGCAGTTATCTTTTGAACGCCAACAGCAGGTACAGATTTGGCGCCACTTAAAAAACCGCCAAATCTGTACCTAAGGTGGCGTTAATACGTAAGTACCATTTTAAGTGTAGATTGGCGCCACTGAAAAACCGCCAAATCTGTAGCTGTGGGGCGTTAATACGTAAGTGCCAATATTTTTGTTAATAAACGTTAGATATGATAAATTCCTTTCAGACAAAATTAACACATTAAGTGCTTTTTTTATTTTTTGAATGAATATTTTAGGTTACTTATTAAAAAAAAAAATTATGGAAATTGTTATTGAAATTTACTTGAAATGAAGAAGTTGAAATTTGTTACTTGAGAAGATTATTATTGTTCGCAATAAAACTTTTTTTCAAAAATTATCCTTTTAATTTTTAAAAAGGATAATTTGAAATGCTCTTAATTTTTTTACAAAAAAACTTTGTTTTCTTGATTCTTTGAAGATAATAGTACATTCTTATTCTTGTATAACTGCTACTTGTATTTTGCAAAGGTATTCATAATCTTTGTTTTATTATTAATAACATAATAGTTTTGTTTATTATTTTGATAAATAATAATAAAGTTAATTAATAAATAATAATAATAATTTTTAAAGGATCCTTAGAAATCCTTCAATAGATTTTTTTACAAAAATTTTGTTTTTCTTGATTCTTTGATGATAATAATACATTCTTATTCTTGTATAACTGCTACTTGTATTTTGCAAAAACATTTGTAATGTTTATTTTATAATTCATAGCATCTTAGTTTTTCTTGTGATTTTGTTAAATAATGCATAAAATTATGATTTACACATTGAATCACACAGATAAAAACCCTACCGTTTCCTTCATTTAATTTTAATTATTTTAAAAATACTTAATTTTATAATGGGATTATTTTATAACTTAACATCAATTACTTTTAAAACCATCAATCAATTACCATCAATTATTTTTTTTATTTTTTAAACTTACTATCAATTATTCTTAAAAAGAGACTCATGTTACTTTTAGATTGAAATCATAAAAATCTTATTATTTATGTATGTATAAAATTTATTAAATTAAGAAAATGAATTATTTATTCAAAAAATTTTTTTTAAGTTTCCATTTTGATTTAATTTTATCAATTTCTTTTCTATATAAGCTTTTTTCCATACTATTTTTATACTATGTTTTTATAATAATGCTATTGTATATTTAGATATTTTCAGATTGTACCTGCGTCAGCAGTTCCAATAGCACATATGGATTCTCTAATGTGATCAGTGGTTTTTGTTCAACTGGATGTAATATGTTCATAATTTATATCATCATGCTGTGCATCAGTAAATTTGTATCCTCGACAGCAAGAGTGGGCGATACACTCCTCACTTTCAGGTAACTTGAATTTGAACCTCTAGCTTTTAAAGTAAAAAAAAAAAAATTGTACATCAAAATTGTACAAAAATTGTACAAAAATGTACATCATCAAAAAAATTGTACATCAAAATTGTACAATTGTACATCAATCATCATCATCAAAAATTGTACATCAAAATAGTACATCATCATCATCAAAATTGTACATCAAAATAGTACATCATCATCATAAAAATTGTACATCAAAAATTGTACAATTGTACATCAATACATCATCATCATCAAAATTGTACATCAAAATAGTACATCATCAAAAAAAAATTGTACATCAAAAGTTGTATATCAAAAATTGTACATCAAAATAGTACATCAGCATCATAAAAATTGTACATCATCAAAAAAATGTACATCAAAAATTGTACAATTGTACATCAGTACATCATCATCATCAAAATTGTACATCAAAAAAAAATTGTACAATCATCAAAATTGTACATTTGTGTTCTACAAACAATCCATTGAAAGGCAGAAAGATGGAGTTTCTTTCTGACGTAAATCATGTCTCGCTTAGGAAAAATCAGGAGAAACCATGCAGTTTTATCATGCAGTAGAAGCCAAACGCTTTCGCATGCTGTCATCGTAGCCATCAAATCTTTTCGTTTCTTAGAGCAGTGATTGCCATAAGCCATTCTAATAGATTTTGCATCTTATCATGTCTCAGTTTCATCTGGATCCTAGCCTGATTTACCCATGTTATAACATATTATAGTTAAAAGCGTGTTTACGAAGTAAACTTTGTAGCGTTGTCGGTTTGTTTGTGCAGCTGGATCTGATGTGGTTAGGTTGAGACATATGTTTGAGAACACACAGCTTTATTTACACGCGCATAAACACCACATAAACCAATATTTATACTAATAAATTCGTGAAAGAATTCTATTTCTAAGTTGAAAATCCTCTTATTTCCTCTCAGAATGAGAGGTTGTCGCGTGTACTACGATGCCTCCTGAAAGCCATAAGGGGCGCTTTTGCAGTGCGTAGGTGGGAGCACGGTTACAAATTTTATTAATAATTGAAACAAAAACTGTTTAAAAGGGACATATATCATTAAAAAATAAATGGATAAATTATTTGATAGAAAATTTTAAATAATTAATCCATTTTTACCTTATTTCTCAATAAATTCTATTATTTGGTGAATTACCATAAAGTTCCATGTAATGAATTTTGGGAATTTTCTTTTCATCCCTTACTCTTAAACTAATTTTATCATCTGTAATAAAACATTTTAGAAAGATTGGTATTGATAAAGTGAGATATTGGAAGATTATACTAAAACTTCTCTTTCATTTATCTGTCAAAGCAGTGCAGTTTATCTATACAACCTATACTGTATTATATATAATAAACAAAAAAAGATGCTATATATTCTATTATATATTTGAGATAAAGGAAAAACATAAAATATCATTGGATTAAGCATATTAAAAATAAATTATTTATTATCATAAAGGTAGTGTTCAAAATATAAGATATAAGTAAAATTAAACACACAAAATTACTACGCTGCCTAATTTTTTTTTACAATTTGACCATAAAAAAAAAATTGTGTCTTAATACTAGATTTAAAACATATCAGATAACAAAGTTTGAGAAATTGAGTGATACACGAGCTATAAACAATTGATGAGTAAAAGATTCAGAAATGTCCAGTGTTGCCTGTTGCTTTTGAAATAGTAACCTTGAATGGATAAGAGATTAATAGAAACGAAATTTATTGAAAGATAGATGATGATTTTTAGAAGTCTTTCAAAAGATCTTCGTCAGACCATCAGTTGTTAATGTGAAGGACTCTTTTTTGTGAAGATGCATGGGCATTTTGCCAGATTGAAATACATGTTATCATTCAGAATTCCCCCAAATTTTCTTTATGTTATCAGTAGCTGCCCATGTGTGACAAATCTTGATGAAGGTTATTTTCCGAATTGAAGGGAATTTAAGTTTCAGCTCATTAATTTTGCATTTATTTAGAATGGAAATGTTCCTTGAGAACATGATAGCATTTGATATGAGAATATGCTAGCCTGGTCTACCCTATGCTAGGTTCCACCTGGTCCACCACTGTCTACCACATATTATCGTTTTATATTTGTAGCGTGTTTACGAACCAGATATTAAAATTATATTAATGTTTGGGACAAAAACTTTTAAAAAGTGACAGATAACATTAAAAATAAATGGATAAATGATTTGATAGAAAATTTTAAATAAATATTGTCGGTTTCATCTTTTACCTCAATAAACTCTACTATTTAGTGAATTGCTACAAAGTAATTATAATAAATTTTGTAAATTTTGTTTTTATATTTGACATTTGTACTAAATTTTATTATCTGTAATAAAACATTTTAGAAAGATTAGAATTGATAAAGGAGATCTTGGAGGATTATACTAAAACTTCTCTTTCATTATCAAGTGAATGCAGTCTCGTCTATACTATACTATATTATATATAATAATAAAAAAAAAAAGATACTATATATTCTAATATTTATTTGAGATGAAGAAAACTTAAAATATCATTGGATTAAACACATCAAAAATAATTATTTATTATCCTAAAGAAAGTGTTCAAAATATAAGATGTAACTAAAATTAAATACACACAATTACTACGTTACATAATTTCTTTTACAATTTGAACACGATATAAAATAATTTTTGCCTCAAAACTATATTAAAAATATGAGATATCATAGTTTGAGAAACTGAGTGATACACAAGCATTAATAAATTATTATTTGCATTAAGCAATTGATGAGTAAAAGTTCGGAAATATCAAGTGTTGCCTGCTTCTTTTGAAATAGTAACTTTGATTGAATAAGAGATTAATAGAAAACAATTTATTGAAAGATAGATGATGATTTTTAGAAGTCTTTCAAAAGATCTTCGTCAGACCATCAGCTGTTAATGTGAAGGACTCTTTTTGTAAAGATGCATGGGCATTTGCCAGATTGAAATACATGTTATCATTCAGAATTCCCCCAAATTCTTCTTTGTTATCAGTAGCTGACCATGTCTGACAAGTTTTGATGAAGGCTATTTTCCGAATTGAACGGAATTTAAGTTTCAGTTCCTTAATTTTGTGTTTATTTAGAATGAAAATGCTATATGAGAATATGATAGCATTTGTTACTAAAATAGGCTAGCCTAGTCTATCATTTGTTATATTTGAAGAGGGTTTACGAAATTATATTAATATTTTGGACAAAAACTGTTTAAAAAATGACAGAATATCATTTCCATCTTTTCCACAATAAATTCTATTATTTAGTGAATTGCTACAAAATCCTTATAATGAATTTTTCGAATTTTCAAGTATAATTCAAAAATAATTGATACTAATTCAAATATAATTGATATTAACTTTTATTATGTATAATAAAATTTTTGAAACATGAGTATTGTTAAAGGGAGATTTGGAGGATTATACTAAAACTCCTCTTTCATTTATCTGTCAGAAGAATGTAGTCTCGTCTATACAACCTATACTATATTATATATAATAAACAAAAAAAAGATACTATATATTCTGTTATATATTTGATATGAAGAAACACTTAAAATATCATTGGATTAAGTATATTAAAAACAAATAATTTATTTTCATAAAGTAACTGTTGAAAAGATAAGATCTAAGCAAAATTAAGCACACACAATGAGTACTACTTTACATAATTTTTTTTAATAATTTGAACAAGAAATAAAAAAAAAAATTGTGCATTAATACTACATTAAAAAAATATGAGATAATCAAAGTTTAAGAAACTGAGTGATGCAACAGCTATACGCAATTGATGAGTAAAAGGTTCAAAAACACCCAGTGTTGCCTGCTTCTTTTGAAATAGTAACCTTGATTGGATAAGAGATTAATAGAAAACAATTTATTGAAAGATAGATGAGGATTTTAGAAGTCTTTCAAAAGATCTTCGTCAGACCATCAGCTGTTAGTGTGAAGGACTCTTTTTGTGAAGATGCAGGGGCATTTTGCCAGATTGAAATACATGTTATCATTCAGAATTCCCCCAAATTCCTCTTTGTTATCAGTAGCTGACCATGTGTGACAACTCTTGATGAAGGTTATTTTTCGAAATTTTAGGGAAAAATAGTGGGTTTTTAAATAATTTTGTGCCTTTTCAGAATGTAAATATTCTATGATAATAACTATGATGACATTTGATATGAAAATATGCTAGTCTAGTTTACCACATTTTATATCATGTTATATTTGAAATGTGTTTACGAACCAGATATTAAATTTATATTAATATTTGGAATAAAAACTTTTTTTAAATGTGACAGATATCAATAACAAATAAACGGATAAATGATTTGATAGAAAATTTTAAATAAGTGTCTATAATATCTTTTTTCCACAATAAGTTCTATTATTTAGAGAATTACTAAATCATTATAATGCATTTTGAGAATTTTATTTTCATAACTTATTTTTGTACTAAATTTTATTATCTGTAATAAAACATATTAGAAAGATTAGTATTGGATTGATTTAGTTTTTAATTAATAAGTTTAAAATCTGTGTTTTAAGGATATGCATTATTAAAAGAGTTCAAATGTCATCTGTTTCTTAAATGACTGTTAAATTTGAAAAATAAGAATTATTAGAAATAATAAAGTCATGAACTTCTAATTAAATTAAATGGATCATTTTTGTTTTTTGCATCTTTTATAAATAAAGGCTGTGATAGTTACTAAATATTCGATTTCTTTAAAAAAATTAAATTTATTAAAATTACAATTTATATTTACCTTTAAGACATAAAAAAACTGATAAAAATAATAAAGTGCGAGTAAGTGCAAATTAGTTAAGAAGAAGTCCATTTTGTATAGAAAAGATTTCATTTCAATTATAGGTTTAGGGTCTTATAGGATTTTGTTTATATTCCAAAAAAAAAAAAATTAATCTGATTATGTTCCTCTTAAATGAAGTTATAATTATTTGTCAAATTTTTAAGTAACTTTAGCTAACGTTAGTTAAATTATTTACTTATTTAATTGAAGAAACTAAACAAATATTTTTGTGCTATATATATATATATATATATATATTTTTTTTTTTTTTTTTTTGTAAAAGTTGTGAATTACATTCTCTTTTGTGATACTGAACAGAATATTCTGCGTAAATTGAGCCAATTTCAGATCAAATATTTGATTTATTGAAAACTTACATGGTATTCTATTCGTTAAACAAAAGAAAATAAATAATAGTAGATGCTGAAACATAAAAAGAGGATTACATTATTTGTTTTCATTATTCGCGATTTTTGGTTGACTTAATGTCATTTTTATGGATCAAATAACAAAGCAATGACCAAGCACTGTAAATGAAATAAATTCCTTTCTTCTACAGTGCGTATTGCAGATATTTTCTTTTTTTGGTGTAAGGCATGTTTTTTCTATTAAAATCCTCAAGCTTAGATTGGATTTATAAATTTAATTATCAAATAAATAATAATTATAATTATTTATAAATTTAATTATCCAAAAATGTAGTTTTAAATAATAATAATAATAAAAGCCATATATACACATAAAATGGGCACAGTTTATTCAAAAAAAAAAAGTACCACTTCGATAAATTAAAAATTATGTTATTTTCTTCTAGTAATTTAAGAGATACATTATAAAAACTATTTATGATTATGTTCATCAATTAAAAATTTATTCTACGTTTTTTTTTGTTACAGGTGTGTTGATGCTAAGGACAAAAGCTTTGCCTTGGGGGTCTTCGGAAGTGTACTGGCAATGTTTGGTAATACAAATTTATTCTTGCTATACATCAACAAGTAATGTATAAAAACTTTTTTAAAGTCAGTTCCTACTTAGGTCAACAAAGAAAAATTTTATTTTAGTTACTTTTTATTAAATTATTACAATTAATATAAATAATATATATACATATGACAGAATCACAATATTAAGTAGCAAAATAAAATTTTTTTTTTTTTGAGAAAAATCCTTCATTCTAACCACTAAGCCACAACTGCTAACACACTCTCGCAAATCATTTGGATAAAACGTCTACTTAAAGCAAAAATTTTCAAAAGTTTATCAAAAAATTGTTGATTTTCGCAAGATTTGAATTCGCATTCTTCACCTTCCCGAGAAAGATACTGAAATTCTTGCATTTTACCGATTGAGCCTGTTGATTTCAATTTTCATTACAAACTGCTAAAACTCTATTTAAAGTATTAAAAATTAATTAAATTTAATCAATGAATTAATATTTGAAAAACTGTATTAACATCTAATGTCATCCACTACAAATTTAAAAAATGTATTTGAACTTGAGTGGATGAATAAAAAGTGTTTCATTAACGATTGAAAAATTGAATAAGATTATAAATATATAGGGGAGAGTGTGAACTAATTGTAGGTATTGAAAAAGAAAACTAACTATTCAAAGCTAACTTACTAATGAACTCCGTAATTCATCTTTAAGGATTTATGGTAATGGATTTTACTGATACGTATTAGTGTATTTTAAATAAATCATATTAATAATCGCTTAATAATTAGTGTATTTTAATCAAATCATATTAACAGACGCTTAATAATGAGTGTATTTTAATTAAATCATATTAACAGACTTAATGATGAGTGTATTTTAAAGACGCTAATATTAATAGACGCTTAGTAATTAGTGTATTTTAATTAAATCATATTAACAGACGCTTAATAATGAGTGTACATTAATTAAATCATATTAACAGACGCTTAGTAATTAGTGTATTTTAATTAAATCATATTAACAGACGCTTAATAAGTGTAAATCAAATCATATTAACAGACGCTTAATAGTATTTTACTTAAATCATATTAACAGACGCTTAGTAATTAGTGTATTTTAATTAAATCATTAACAGACGCTGTGCATTTTAATCAAATTATATTAACAGACTCTTAATAATTAGTGTATTTTAATTAAATCATATTAATAGACTCTTAATAATGTGTATTTTAATTAAATCATATTAATAGACGCTTAATTGTGCAATTCTAGATTTTTAAGCATAAAAGGTGAAAAAAAATTAAAAATAATTAACTCTATTTTTTGGTTGCAAACAGTGGCATAACTATATAATCTGTGGCCCGTCTCAAATTTTTTTTTTTGAATGGGAGGCCCTCAATGCAAAATATCATCATTATATATTTCTTTTTAATAAAATATTACCTAAATTAAGCATTAGTTCTGGTTGATACTGTGAACTTTAATTTAAAGGGGTATTGAATTAAAATTACCGGGTTTTTTTTCCAGTAAAAATTTTATTTATTAGATTTTCTTTTTTGGGCTTTCTGATCATCAAAAGTGTTAATGTTCAAAGTTCAAGTTTTCGGCCATGGAATGTTCAGTGGATAAAATAACCAAATTGAGTAATTTGTCTCGTCCCTATTACTATTACTACCAGATGCGATAGATTTTTCACATAAATGAATACGTCCAAAATCTTGATACACTTTTTAAATTTATCCCTTTAATAACTTAATTTTATTAAATAGGGAATTAACTTTTTTAATTTATTTCGTAATAATAAATGTCAGATCTTTCCTGTACTCATAGCTTCTCTACTTTTGTCGGGCCCGTGCAGATTGCCCGACTTGCCATCCTATTTTTACGCCACTTGTTGCAAAACCAACATAAACATAAAAACTTTATCTTCTTGATGAAGGCAAAAGTTATTATTTTTGTTATTTTTGCATAATCTAACATTTTTATTATTTTCAGTTAAAATTTTTAGAATTTTTTTTAACTATAAGGAAGTGTTTACCTTATATTAAGCAGTGTAATTCTTAGTTATCTATCTCTTGCTTTTGGGTTCACTCTTTATTATGGAATCATGGGTTCTCCTTATCTTGTTAAAAATGCTTTACCTGGAGATTTATTTTTATTCCTTTTTTTAAAAGCAGTCATTAGAGGCGGTTTCAGACCATTGTAATAAAATAGGCCACAGATCCACCTTTCTGGTGAGTGTGGGTGTATTGGCGTTTCTCTGAACTTGTCTTCTATGAATAAACATAAACTTGAAAACTGAATTGTGAATTTGCTACTATGTGTTAATTATGGATGTGTTTGTTTCACTTGGGCGCTCACAGAAATAACATTCACGAAATTAAATTTTCATGTCCTGTGTTCCGGTAATTCAAATTCACCTATGTGCCGCTGCAACAAATGAATGAAGACAATAGTTTTCAACTTGATTCGAATTTTTCCTTTCTTAAAAAATAAATAGAACTAAATTCTTTTTCTAAAGGAAATACGAAATATGGTGCTTCTCCACTCTTTTTAAAGAATTTCTTCATAATGATCAATAACAATTTATTAAAATTATGAATTACATTAAAATAATTTAGTCTTTTCTACAGAATTTCTCTATAATAATCAATAACAATTTATTAAAATTATGAATTACATTCAAATGATTTGTTGTTCGCTAAATTATAAGAATGTTATATTTGACTGAAGGAAATTAAATCTTTGTCAGAACTAATTATATTTAAAGATTCATTTATTCTAACATTTCCATTTAATCTTATCCTATTTATATCAAAGATAAGGAATCATCGGTTTATGAATGGGCAAGAATTCTCAGGAATGTCTAGGTTGAATGTTCCATTAGCTATGTTATTTGAGAATGAGTTTAATTAAAACTCATATAAAGCCACGAAAGCAAAGATGATCAATTAATTTCTCTTCAGTAGTCGGCATATAACAACAATCATTTGAGGCAAGCAATCATCATCAATCAAAGATGAGTAGTTTTCTGATTCTATTACACTTCACAATATCTCAGAAGTTAAAGACTTCTAAACGAAAAGACAGTTTTATTAATTATGCTTAAAGGTTTAACTAACGGGTTAAATATTTGATTCTATAATTTGCTTAGAGTTGTAGTTGATTGAAAAACATTGTTCATTTTAAATACATATTTTATTAAAATTAATTTAATTAAAAAAATTTATTTGTAAAAAATAAACGAAACTTCAGTAGTACTTACTAGTATATTAAAGTACGGAATATTTAATCAAGACATGCTTTATTTTTATTGAATAAATTTAAAAAAATAATCTACTTGATTTGCATGACAATAGCAACTATGCAGGTTATTTAAAAAGTTTATTTTGTATATTATGTAGATTATTTGTAAAAGGTTATTTTGTATTTTATTGTATATAATTTTTGTAGATTATTTTGTATTATCTCTCCATTATATTTCTAAAATTTTGAATATTTTATTAATTTTTATTTTTATTATAATATACTATTCTTCAATAATATTCATGCTGAAATATTTCAGACAGCTATTATTTGGACGGTTTACACTGAAATTCCAATTTTTTTTGTATGAATTTCCTTTAATGTGTAAAGATAAATACTAGATTAGATAATTTCAATCTGCTAACATTGATTTTATGAAACTACTATGTATTTCATTCATCCTAATTACTAATTAATCTTTTAATTAATCCTAATTACTAATTAATCATTTCCTTAATCCTAATTACTATTTAATCCTTTCATAAATCCTGATTACTACTTAATCATTAATCCTAATTGCTATTTAATAATTTCATTAATCCTAATTAATAATTAATAATTTCATTAATCCTAATTGCTAATTAACCTTTTCATTAATCCTAATTACTAAGTAATCATTTCCTTAATCCTGATTACTAATTAATCTTTTCATTAATCCTAATTACTAATTAATCTTTTCTTTAATCCTATTTACTAATTAATCATTTCATTAATCCTAATTACTATTTTATCATTTCATTAATCCTGATTACTACTTAATCATTAATCCTAATTACTATTTAATCATTTCATTAACCCCAATTACTATTTAATAATTTCATTAATCCTAATTACTAATTAATCTTTTCATTAATCCTAATTACTAATTAATCATTTCATTCAACCTCATTACTAATTAATGATTTCATTAATTCTAATTACTATCATTTCATTAATCTTAATTACTATTTAATCATTTCATTAATCCTGATTACTATTTAATCATTTCATTAATCCTAATTACTAATTAATCATATCATTAGTCCTAATTACTATTTAATCATTTCATTAATACTAATTATTTAATCATTTCATTAGTCCTAATTACTATTCAATTATTTCTTTAATCATTAATCCTTACTAATTAATTATTTCATTAATCCTAATTACTATTCATTCAATCCATTAATCCTAATTACTATTTTATCATTTCAATAATCCTAATTGCTATTTTATCATTTCAATAACCCTAATTACTATTTTATCATTTCAATAATCCTAATTACTATTTTATAATTTTAATAACTCTAATTACTATTTTATCATTTCAATAATCCTAATTACTATTTAATCAGAATCACATTTTACTAAAATGTAACACATTTTGAGGACATGCTTATTGTTTATTATATTCCTTTTAATATATATAAAATAAATATATTAACAGAAGGAATATAATAAACAATTGTTAATAAGTTTGTTAATAACAAATGTTAATAAGTTTGTTAATAATAATTGTTAATAAACAATGATTTTTTTTTTTTTTCCAGCATTTATTCCTTATCCTCTAATATACGGCGCCTTGACGGATTCGACTTGTCTAGTTTGGGAAAAAAGTTGCAACAAGACTGGAAATTGCTGGTTATATGACAGCGACAAATTCCGGTATTATTTACATGGCATGTCAATGCTTCTGATCAGCATTGGTATCTGCTTCGACATCATCGTCTTCTTTTTGAGCGACAGATTGACGAACTTTTACGGAGAAGACGATGAAGACAAACCCTCTGAAGACAGATTGGCCAGATGGATTAAGGAAGAAGAAGAGGAAGATGTTATTTTTACCAAGTGTTCAAAGCAAGAACCAGTTGTGCAAATGGATTCTATCATGTAGACTTTTAATTCAACATGTTTACTTTTTGTAATTATATGTGCAATGATTGTTTAACTTTCAGGATGTCTTGTTATCAATCAAAAGTTCTTTTTGTATTAACCAAAATTGTTATTAGTTATCGTATTAAAAGAATCATGAAAGATGTGTAATGAAATTTAAATAATTTTATTGCATATCTTCGGATAATTATTTATGTATAATATTTTTTATACCCCAGCTGGTTTTGGGATTAGTGTTGGAATAAAATAAAAAATAATCAATTGTTTAAATAAACAATTTTTTTTTTGTTAAATTGATTTCAGATTTTTTCTGTTTTAAATGTGATTTTGTTAGGAATGACACTATCACTAATAGACAAAAATCAATAAAAATAAGATTTATGTTCAGTTGATGATGCTATGAAAAATTCAAATACATTAAATGATATTTAATTTTTTTTACCAGAATAAATACAAAATATTGATTTTTAAAAGATGCATTTTATTAAAAAAATTACAATGATAATTTTTTAAATAACATAAAATATACAGTAACGAAGTTTTAATAAATATATTTTGGCTTTCTTTTTTATCCATTAACAATTTTTGCTAAAATAAATTATCTATATTATTATTCATGAAAATGCATATTAAAGAAAAAATATGCTATTTTGCTGGCTCTAATCATGAATTAGTTACATGCAATTATTATTCATAAATTTGTTACATCAAATTGCTATTCATGAATTAGTTACATGAAATTATTTTAACTATATAGAATATAGTGACTATATATTCAGCTTATTTCATAAATATTTAAAAAATTTTTTTTTTGTTTTTTTCTCTGTAATTCTTTATTATGTTATTATAAAAGCTTTACAACAGTCTTTTGATTAGATATTCGTAAAAGAGCTAAATTTGAAGGCACACTCTGATATATTTCGAGCATTTAATCCAGATGAAATTTATTTTACATTAAAATCTAAATAAATGTTAACTCTGGTGGTACCATACACTTAGAATTAAAACTTAAGAATGAGTATAATATTAACGTTTTTGCTTCTTTTCAAAAGTCTAGGTAACAAGTTATTTTAAATGTGTAGTAAAAGTAATTACGTTTAAAAAATAAATTAGAATTCTCAATTTCAATTCAATTTCCTTAATAAATAAATTATTTTCGATGATATTTCGTTAATAATAGAAATTTTTGCAATTTTAAATTATGCTAGTATAACAAGTGGGCTGAAGGTTCGTAGGCTGACACATAGATGGCGCTACTAGTATTAAATCCATATGATTTTTAGTTAGCTAACCTACAAAAGACACGTGTATAAATTTGGCAGCTGTTGCACTATTAGTATGGGAGTTATAGCATTTTTAGTGAATTTATAGCATTTTCAGTGTTCATCACGCGCAGTCCACTCGGCTGACTGCCGATTGGACTCCGGTGTGAAATGATGGAGTCATGTTTCATCCATTGTCCATATCGACGTAAAATTCGGGTTTATTACGATTGAACAGCTCCAAACACTGCTTAGAATCATCCATTCGTTGTTGTTTGGGTCGATTGTGAGCTCGCGCGGCACCCATTTCGAACAGAGCTTTCATATCCAAATATTCATTCACGATATGTCCAACACGTTCCTTTGATATCTTTAGGGTCTCAGCTATCTGAATCAACTTCACTTTACGGTTATCAGAAATTATTTGTGGACTTTTTTTTTGATGTTCTCTTCGGTAACAGCCTCTTTCTGGCGTCCACTGCGTGCATCGTCCTCGGTACTCATTTCGCCTCGTTTAAATTTGGCAAACCACTTCTCTACGGTTGATTTTCCTGGCGCAAAGTCCGAATAATGTTTATCAAGCCAAGCCTTGTCTTCAATAGCATTTTTTTTCGCCAAAAAGCAACGCTTTATTAACACACACGAAATTCCTTTTTATCCATTTTTCAAACTAACGAAAGTTGCTACACTAACAATGCTATAACTCACATAATAATAGTGTGACAGCTGTCAAATTTATACACGTGTCTTTTGCAGGTTAGGGGCTAACAAAAATCATATGGATTTAATACTAGTAGCACCATCTACGTGTCCGCCTATGAACTTTTCAGCCCATGTTATTTCATTCTTATTTAAAAGGAAATCAGTGATTTTCCTACATTTTGTCATTGACCCTGCATATAGAATAAATCTTCCTCTGCAATGCTGAACTTTCAACTATTTGCTTTTTCTCCTCTGCAATGCTGAACTTTCAACTATTTTTTTTTTCAACCTTTTTTTTTTTTTTTTTTGAGCGGCAACCCGTTGATTAGTTGACCCGGCGTTACTGGGGTGAGTGAGATAATCGGCTACAGAAAAAAAAAGCATTTTTAATTTTCATTCATGGAATTAAAGTGTTCATGAATATGTCCATTCTCTGAAATTTATAACCTACTTTATGTTGTTCGATATTTAGCAAACACTCTGATAAAAAATAATTCATAATTTTTTTTTTTTTTTTTTTGAGATTTTGATGTTTTTCAGTTTTAGTTAATTTTATTAGGAAGAATTATCGTTGAATATGTCAAGATGTGAAGAGAAAAAATCTCATTAACGGATGTAAAACACTTGACAAGGATCAAGAAATATTGTGTGTTAAACTGTAAAGAAAAAAAAATTGTAGTGAATAATATATATAAATATAAAAATTTAGGCAGTCAAATATAAATAAATTTGTATAATAAAATATTTGAAACCATTAAATTTACGAAAATTACTAAATCGCATCACCAGATTCCGAGAGATGTCACCAGGTAACACGAGACAGACAGGGTAGAAAATGATATTTTTAATTAAAAAAAAAAAAAACTATCTATAATTTTTTCGTAATTTTTTTTGCCTGAAACAAAAGTTAGAGAGAATTAAGTTCATAGTAAAAAAATTGAAGGTAAATTTATAATTTTATGAATGTTTGTATACATACATATATATATATATATATATATATATATATATATATATATATATACACACTCAAGAGCCAAAACATTATGACCATAATTAATTTTGCAATGAACTGCCTGGATGACGTGGAAGGCACGTGAAGGTGGAATTGGTATTTAACTGGTATTAATCCATGCCAAAGCGGGATTTGTGTTGAGCTGGGCCAACTCGTTATTGACAGGTGGTTATAATGTTTTGGCTCTTGAGTGTATATATATATATGTAATTAGGAACAATTCTAGATCTAAAATTAAATTTTTTTTTAATATGATGCAACAAAGAGTGATTACTATACAGATTGTATTTTTAATATTATGCAATAATATTTTATTCTTGTAATCCCATCAGATGTTATTTAGTGGTACAAGCTATAGTATTTTGAATCTAGCAAGTATGAATAAAGTAATTTCTTTAGTATGAATAAAGTAAGAATCTTGCATTTTCAAAGCAATTAATGTAATTGAAGGTTTTTAGAATCTAAGCGGTATTACAAGTATTTTCCTTTTTAAACTTGATCAGGAAAACACAAAATTTGGTATAAAGAACTGGTCTATTTCTAGATCTTAATAGCAAAGAAATTATAAAACACGTACATAGAAGAAGATTATTGAAACAACTCATTACAAATTATTTTAGGATATAAAATTATTCAAAAAAGACGAATAACAAAAATTCCAGAAATGAAACTTTCGCAACAACTGTTTCCCTTTCTTCGAAAACGATTAACAGTAATTTTCTGGGAAGATTATTTTCGTTTTTTTTAAACGAAGGATAGGGAAAACAATAAATTAAGTATACTTACCGTTGCTAAACGGATATTTTTGAACAAGATTTCTAAAGTATTTGGAAAAAAAAAGTTAATAACATACTGATGATTTGCAACAGTTTTTAAACACGAAGCACATAACCTTGAACTGAATCTTTGTGAAATCTCGCGTAATTCGAAAGTTCTTTTTTTTTTTTTTTTTTTTTCTGATCTCCCAATTTCCTGCTTGCATTTTGACAGTATTTTCTAATTCTATTCTTTTATCTTTCTTCACAGTCCTGCAGCTTCAAAAACATGGGTCACAAAAGACTGATTCTTTTACAATGCCACAAATTGAATCTGGGCACGCTATTTCAACTTGTTGAAACAGCCTTCATAGGAAAATCTCCTAACTGAAGTTATAATAATTATTGTTGATTCGTCAGGAAATGACATCAAGTAAAACAATATTTTGTACAGTTTTTGTGTCGCAAACAGTAAAAGATTAATTAATCAAAAATTTCATACAAATTTCAGATATTTCTGTTAATTTTATAAATAAAAATGATACATTTCTATGTAGATAAAGCTTTATTCAAAGTTCTGTTGCTTCATTACAATAAATGTAGCCAGAATTGTTTTTTTAAAATCCACCTATTTTATTTTTGTTAATTTGGTATGAATAACATAAATGCGATATTTGCGATTAATTTTTATTAATCATAATAATAATTAATTGCAAATATAGTATTAATTTAATTTATAATTATTAATTTTTTAGAACACGTTA
>BPLR01009374.1:0-69249 GCA_021605095.1 Caerostris extrusa | reverse complement strand
AATGTAATTATTACAAAAAATATAAATAACTATACTGATCGCATACTTAATTTAAATATGAAATTTCTTTTTCAAATATTCTCACATCTGTGAAATGAAACAGACACACATAATTGTTACTTACCTTAAATAACGCAGATTCTTTGATATTCCTTACAGTCATTCTTTATTTTATTCCTATTTATCTATATGCTTTTAAGTTTCTCAGTCTCCAAATTTGCTGGCGGCCCAGATGGCCAACTTGGCTAGCGTTCTGATCATTGGTACAGAAGGCTTCAGGTTCAAATCCTGGTGGTGGCATGGATGTTTGTTGAGCGGTTCAGAATCCACGTTAACTGCTCGTAGGTTGTGGTCTATTTAGACAAAAAGTGTGCACAAGATGACAGTGGAGTGACAAAGCCGAGATCAAATTTTTGCTGTCGTCTGAACAATTTTTCTCCGAAGAAATTAATAAAAATTTGGCCATTCTAAGGGTAAGTTTTCCTTACATCTAAATAAAAACATGCATGCTAATTCTGTGACAATCTCATAATTTTTTAATGTTCACTTCAATATTCTTATTGCTAACAAATAAAGCGTGTTGTTTTCCATATACTTACCTCATAAAAGCACATTTGGTTTTTATTAGGAGAATTTCTGCTCAAAGCAATTAAACTATTTGTTAGGTTTTTCATTCAAGGGAATCTCATTTGTTCATATATTTACAAATATTCAGCATTCCTGTGCAGTAGAGTTACTTCTCGGCGTCAGATCAGAAAAACCTACTCTATTTTAATGCCGCAAGAATTCTACGAATCAGCCCTTACTTTCCAACTGCATCACGAAAAAGTCTTGCTTGCATAAACTTCATCGATGCCCTAGTGATGTATAAAGTGAAAGACTTGCATTCCATTATACCAATTCCTTACTATTAGTTCACACTCTCCCTATATACATTTATATATACTTGGTTCAAATTTTCAATCGGTCCTGTACATACATTTTTTAACTTGCAGCGGATGACACTTGATGGTTAATAGTTTTCTCAAATATTAAGGTTCATCCATTAAATTTAATTAATTAATCTAGATCTATACGGAAAGAAAATGTCTCTTATATAAGTTATTTAAGCAGGATATAGATTTAGGGAATCAATACCATTGATGGCAAAGTGCGTAGATCGCTGGATTTCTTTTTTAAGATTCTTTTTCATTCTTGGGTTCCTAGTCTGAGTCAAGGAGGAACAAAATGAAACATGTGAATAACAAATGGGAGATGGAAAGTGTGTGTATGTGAGAGATCATGTTTTCCTAACTTAAAAAATGAATGAAAATCTATTTTATAAAGGACTTTCTTGCAATATAGTAGTAAGAATTGATCTTAATGTATATATATACTTTGTTAATTTACCGAAACCTTTTATTAGATATGCCAATTTTAATGGTTTATTTCTTGAAAAAAAGGTTTGTGCAGAAAATACACAAGTTTACAGCTATGTAAATAAAATACACATTTAAATACCAAAATGTCCTGGGGAGATTTCTGATGACTAATTATCGAAACACGACACAACTGAAGAAGTGTAAAAGTATTTATTGTTTGACATTTTACATAAGAACAAAAGTCTCTCTTCAAATCGAACACATTGAACAGAAGAAAATTCGGATATTTACATTTTTTATTTAGACTCTTAATTCAATAATTTCTATGAAAGTATTAATGATACATATATGCGGAAATTTAAAAAATGCAATACAGAACTATAAGTGAAATTTTTTTATTTTGAAAATATATATTGTCTTACAAGAATAAAATTCTAACAAACATTCATTTTTCTTTTCATAAGTTAATAACAGCATATTTTGATATAAAAATAGAAGCAAAGCGTTTAATTATGTACAAGATAATTAAAGCTTCATTAGAAAATTGCATAGTTTAATGAATGGCAAAAACAGAGTTAAATGGAAAGTACTTGCTTCATTATCGCATATATAAGTGCATAGATTATCCACTCAAGAAAGAGCAGCACAGTACCTATCCTCTAAACTTCTAAACCAGATTCACTATTATGACAATTAGAATGCATCTAACTAGCCCTGAATAAAATTTTTTTACATTAATAAAATTATAATCATCATTAAATGAATAAACAGGAAAAATACACACACACACACACACATAATAACTACTACTTTGTTTCATAACTTTGCTCATTTTAAAAAACAAAAAAGCTTTATCTTTAAAAAATAAAAGGTAAACATGAGCCGTTATGATTTAAATTTGGGAGTAGCTTTCTGCATCTCCCTATAACAAAAATAAAGTTAGGAAGTAACTTAAGCAAGTAGCTCCTTTATAAACAAAATAAATCAATCAAGAAAATATGAAAATAAAATACTTATTTAATAATTTTGTAAAATAAAAGCTATAATAAAGAATTGCATGCATTTTAAATAAAAATTTATTAGGCGTGCGTTAATACAGAGAAGACAAATAAGAGACGATCGACGCGTTGCATCGATTCTTAAAATTTTCTTCCTTTTATTTATAATGAAGGATATTTATCAAAAATAAACTGACAGTAAAAATAAATATGGATCATAAACATAATAAATATATGATTACAAAGCATGTTTATTCTAGCCCAATTCAAATTAAATATATTTTTATAAAAATTTAACTTCCTCTCCTCACAAAAGAAGCAAATATTATCAGCATATAACCCAATTTTCATAAATTCTTCTATTAGTAGTTCTTTGAAAAATATAAGCTTGAATGCATATTTTTAGCAAAGGAGCAAAAGTTTAGAAAATTAAGCTTATCAGAAATGCTAACAAAAATTAGATTTAAAAAAAAAAAAATCCAGTTAACATGGCTCAGTCGAAGAGGGGTGGGTGGGGGGAGAAGAAATATTTTAAATGATATTTCTATACATGTACCTTTTAAAACTGTAGTGCTATTCAAAACATCAATACACCAAATAAAAAAAAATTTAGCAAAATTTTAATATTAAATATTTCTAATACACTCTAATTTCCATAAAATATTGTACTTTTCATAAGACTTCAGTATCATTATAGTGATAAGATTACAGCTATAAAAAAAGAATTATGAGATCTTATGTAAAATGTACACTAACCCAAAAATCGATAACAAAAAGAAATAAATATCAGTAAATATATTTCTAAAAAAATATTTTTGAATTTAGCTCTGAAGTACCTTTTTTCACACATAATAAAAAATATATATGCAAACTAAGCTTATTCATTAAGGAAAGACAACAAAAGCTGTGTTGAATGAAAACTTTGTGACACATTATAGAGATACTTTCGCATTTAATTCTTCATAAATTTGCAGGGGAGGAAAAAAACTAGTTTTAATATAAGAGCATCATTACGCAGATAATACCACTGGGAAAATTGCATATTCATTATTTAAGAATACATCGCCTACAAATTGTCTCTCTTGTAATTTAAATATCTTAGTAGTAAAGATGGCAATGGTAATGCTCCAATTCTCTTCACCATGCATTCAGTATAGTTCTCATCATCTGATGCGTCTTCTTTAGGTGCTGGCTCTTCTTTTTTATCCTTTTTTAAATCCACAAATTTTTTCCAGACAACAGTTGCAGCACTGCGGTGTACTTTCCTCTTAGGCTCTGACGTTTTTCCCGAACTAGTGCTGGCTGCTTTTTCAGAATCGTGCCGTTTTCTTTTCAAGAGACGTTTTTTCTTGCTACGAGTGGACTGGCTCGGTGGTTTTGTGAAACCAGAGGATTCATCACTTGAAGAAGATGGTCTAACATTAGATACTGTGATTAAAGAAAATAACTCATTATCAGATCCTTCATTGCTTCCTTCTGCTTTATTTTCAGTAGATTCTTCAGCAGCTTCAGAAGGAACGTCAGCATCTGTGGCCATAGGTACGTCTTTATCATCATCTCTATCAGAGTCACTACTAGAATGACTCATCTGTTCCTCCATATCCCTCAACAGCTGCAGTTCTGCATGCCTGCGAAGGAAATCTTCCAGAAATACTGACATGCGAGATGGAAGTCGAGAACTGATGGTGAATTCGTGGCCATCAGAATCAAATTCAAATTCGGATTCACTGTGGCTGTTTTCAAGGTCACTTTCATCATAAAAGGGAATGACAATCCTACGAACTTGACGTCTGGCTTTGTGGTCTTTTTTCATTTGCTTCAATTTTAGTTTTGGATGCTCAATATCAACGTGGTCTCTGAGCAAACTTCGAATGTTAGATCGACAGATTTGCTTCAAATTAGGGGGACAAATATCACCTGAAAGATTAACAAAATTATTTAGATTACTACAAATTACAATACTATCAATCACAAAATAAAATGTACCATTTTATTTTTTAAATATTTATAGAAAGACATGAAATATATATGTATATTTAAATATAAAGTACAAAATTTGGTTTCATTATTTAATTGATACGAATAAAAAAATGCAAACTCTTGATTCTTAAAAAAATTTATAAACAAGAATATACTTGGGGAACAAAACAGCATTTATAGAAATTTTAAAAACATTTAAGTAAATGAAAAAAAAATAATGAATAATTATTAAAAGAGTAAGTATTTTTACAATATGCAACAGGCTGATAAATATTTAAAAAGAATAACTTCAAAACAGAGTAACCGAGTTTAATAATTAATAAAGAAACACAAATTAGTAATAACAAAAAAAAGGTAATTAAAAATTTCTAAATTCTGTTTCTTTTAAATCTTTTAATAAATTCTCTTGAAACCATCAAATTAAATTAAAAATAAGGAGCAATTTTTTAATTAAAAAGAAAATTTTGTTTAAAAAAAAAAAATAAATCATAATAAATTTGGACAAAAAAAAAATTTCTCAAAAATTAATTTTATGGCTATTATCCACACAAAAATAAGAAAAAAATTTAATCTAATAATATTTAAAAGCTTATAAGCCCATAACTAATAATACAAAAATAACAGAGGAAATTGTAAGTAAAAAAAAAGACACCAAAAAAGGTATCTGTATGATAAAAAAAAGCAATAGTAAGAAAAAGCCATTTTAAAATCTGCTAATAAATGAAAATGAAAACTATTAAACAATTATATATATATATATATATTCAATATTTTCAAATATGTTATCAAAAATATGATTATATATTTGATTATTATCCAGCTTCAAAAATATCTTATACTTTTTATTATAACTCAGACAAAAATAAAAATACAAAATTCACCAAAATATTTTATTTTTGAAATGATTTTTGTTTCTTTAAATGAACTGATAAATTTGATAAATTATTTTCCTTTGAAAAGATATGGAACATAATTTTTTTTTAAATAAATATAATATAAAAATAAAAATGCCACAAATAAAATATACAATTTGGTAGATATTATAAAAATATGAACCAACTTTTTCTAAGTTTGAAACATAAAAATGTAAGAGAAAATATTCAATAGTGAAGACAAAATTAAAAGGGCCAAAATAGGCTGATTTTGGAAGCAGATTAAAAATTCTGCAGATACCTATCGCACGGAATAAACATACTCATATAATACAAATTTTCAGCAAAAACAATTATAAGTCAATTGAAAATTTTATGATTACAAAAAAAGGAAAGAATGAGATTCAAAAATTTTAATTTGAAAAGAAATAAATTATAATTATTGTATAAATATATATGAAAAATCCCTATTGTCAAATTAAAAATATGTCTAAACTATTGAGAAATCATAATTTAATGTGATAATCCTCATTGTATTTTTATCTTAAAGAAAAATTGTAAAACTAATGCAGCTGTAAAAAAAAAAAAAAAAAAAAATCAAATGCCTAAAATAATAATAGCAATCATTCGATGAAAGCATCTCTAATTTTGAATGTTCATTGAAAAATAAAATTCATTCCTGTAAACAAAACTATTAAGATAATAACAACATTCTTTTACACTATGGCAAATATATTTTATTTTATTAAATACAGCAATAGATATTTTAAATTACCCATTTACTACAAAAGGTTCCAATGTAACTAATAAAAACTTACATAAGAATTAGAAGAAGATAATATTGAAATGAAAATTTTATTTTAGAAGTAAAAAATATAGATTCAATGACAGATTTTAAAGAAACTATTTATTATATATGTGAAAAGGAATTGTACTTAAGCAAAAAAAGGTCATCTTGATGGTAAATATAAGGGACATACATATAATGAATTATAAAATTTCAAATTTTATTTCAATCTATTGACATGATTTATCAGGATATGATGTTCATTTATTTATAAAAGAACTTGGATTTGTTAATTTTATAATAGAAGTCATTCCCAATATAGTAGAAAATTTATTTATTGTTTTTAAATGAAAAATTAAGTAAATTTCTGAAAATTGAGATTTTTAGATTCGTTTAAATTTATGGCCAGCTAGTAAATTGACCACAATATCAAAATTTTTAAAAATCCATGGTCAAAAAAAAATTTATTTTCTGTTTTATTATTTATTTATTTTATGTATCAGTTACAAGAAAAAGTGTTTATCCTCATTATAAAATTACATAGATTCTAAAGAAATGATAATCTAAAAAATTTTTATAATAGATTAAAAAAAAAAAAAAATTTAATAAATACAACATGAAATTTATTAAACATACTAAATATGTGTGAAATATTTTTATATTTAAAAATTTAAGAGAATATTCAAGATTATATGTTAAAACTGACATTTTAATAATAGCTGGAAATTACAAAAATATTCAAGATGTTTATAACATACAAATTAGATTCTTCCTGGTATTATCTTGGAATGCTAAGTTAAAAAAAATAATTTAGAACTTTTAAATAATTATATGATTTCAATATGTGAAAAAGAAATGAGAGGTGGTCATTTTTCGA
This sequence comes from Caerostris extrusa, assembly GCA_021605095.1. NCBI lineage: Eukaryota > Metazoa > Arthropoda > Arachnida > Araneae > Araneidae > Caerostris > Caerostris extrusa. The sequence goes on along the minus strand of BPLR01009374.1, from coordinate 62,374 downwards.
TGTAAAAGATCTAGAAAAGCAAATAAAAATATGAAAAAGAAGTTATCTAATGAATTTTGATGCTGATCTCTATGAATGGTTTTATGAATCAATATTTACCTCATAGAGTTTAAACTATTGATTTAATTAAAAAAAACCCTGATATTTCAAATATTGGTTATATATCAGAAATTTGTTTAACATAAGCAAAAGAATTGCATGATTATCATTCAATTAGATGCCTTTAATACTCAAAAAAATATCTCGCGGATCTAAGCAAAAAACAGAAAATTATCAACACCTTCATATGCTAAAAAAAAATTTTGTTGCTCAGTATAAAAGTTTGAAACAATACATAGAAATTGAAATGATAGTAACAAAAGCTCATAACGTTAAAAAATTCAAACAAACCGATAAGTTGGAAAACTATATAGATTTATAGACATAAGAACTAAAGCAAGTAATGATTTAATGAAATATATTTACAAATTAATGAATAACGCTGTTTTCAGGAAAACATTAGAAAAGAAAAGGAACCAATATATAATTTAATAAGTCTATATATGCAGGTGTGAGTATTTTAGATTTATTAAAATATTTAATATATATTTTTATTACAATGTTATAAAATTAAAAATGATGGGACATCACTATGTTAATGTATATGGATACATATAGTTCCATTTGTCATGATAAGAATGATGTTTACGAAGATACAAGGAATATGACAGATTATTTTATCTCAAATTATCAAGAAATTAATTCTTAAAATATAACTAAAATTAATTTTAAAAAAAGTTTTTATGTGAAATGAAAAGAAGAAAGCCATCAAAACTGTTGCACAAATTTGTGGATTCATAATCTTGCTTGTTTAAAATAAAAAAAAAAATTAAAAAAAAATTGGAGATTATAAATGCTATTTATTTCATTAAAATGAACGGCAAAGGAAGTTTAAAAACATGAATTACCTTCCATCGTCCATTGACTTGAATTTCAGCATTACGACGTTCAGATTATAAATATATTTTAAAAGATAAAAATTCATATATAAGAACTTATAAAAATGTTTGCATATAAACAATGGATAATATAGCATACATTTAAAATGTTCAAGATTTTATCCAATTTTTACATAAATTAGTTGTGTTCATTTAAAATTAGATATAGGTGAAACTGTACTTGTTTTTACTCCAGGTTGTGAATTACACACACAATAAAAAAAGATAAAAAAATTCAAGGTTAATATTTAAAAGATTTCTAAATAATAAAGATGTACATTTGTTTATAAATCATGAATATTAGTTTGTAGGCATATCTTTTTTTTTTTTAAATGTGTAAAAATGCTTTGATATGAAAATTCAATGAATAAATACATGTATTATAACATTCTATTCTAAATGAAATTGAATAAATAAAAGTACTTTTCAATATAAATGTGGAAGAGTTCCACAGTCTACACACAAATAAGTCATGATATAACCAAACTAAATTTATATTTCACAACTTAAAATATAAATACATTGTATAAAAAATCTGACACACCCTATATATACTATTTAGGGTAATATAAAAGGTTATATAAAGGGTATGTTCAACTAAATAGTTTTCAATGTTTTCATAAGTTTAGAAAAGAATCTACATTATCTACTATAGAAGGATAAAAATCTATTATAAATAATTGTGTCACAATGTTTGTTCGGGATGAACTCTGAAACTAATAATCCGATTTTAATTTTTTTCTTCTTAAATGTGTGATTTGTTCCAACTTGAGAGATAGGATAGTTTTTATACAGATTTTTTTTTTTATTTAAATGCAAAATCGACGATTTTCATATTTCTCTTCATTAGGCGCAACTAAAATTTGCAATATCTCATCCGATGGACGTAATTTTGAAAGTACATTCAAAATACAAGGTCAGGTATACCATAAGATCGGGTCATTGATGCCAATATCTAACAAAGAGCCAAAATTTCTTCAAATTTATTTTATGGGCAGTTCTGAAGAACATGTGACAACTTAATCTCAGCATAATTTTATCGAACAAGCAAGTACAAAGAGCTATTGTAGAATTGTTGGAAAATCTTTTAGAAAAGCATAACCAACTTATTAAATTATTTAACGAATTTATTTATTTTGACGAAAGACAGATTAACAAGAAATAGTGTTTATCGCTTAGTTCTTAGATAAATGAAAGTAATGATTATTAAAAATTAAATTTGGTAAAATAATTATAAAACAGTGTTAAAAATCAACATTATCTACCTCATTCATTAAATTAATAAAAATTTAACATTTTCTATTCGTTGAAGCTTAATTTAAACTTTTCATCATTCTTTACCAATCACTTCCTTAACAATACTAATTATAGTATATAATAATCTATATATCAAAATACAAGAAAGCCACAGCAACAGCGTGGCCGGGTCTGCTAGTGTTTATATAAAATTCAAGCAGCCATTCTAAAATTTATATCAATCCCTCCCAATAACTATTTTCAATTTTAAAGTTACAATTTACAAAGTTTAATCTAAAATATGAACTAAAAAAAAAACTACTCTAAAAACAATTCAACCTACAAAATTAAATCAGCAATTAAAAACAAATTCTTACCAAGTCTAATTTGTTCAACACATTGCTCTTTGCTAGTATCAGGAGCTACAAGGGGTGCAAAGGAAACTGACAGCACCTTAACTGTATGCCATTTTGTTTCAGACACTCTAGTAATCTTCAAAAGCTGCAAGAAAAAAATGCAATAAATGAATTAAAACTTCAAGAAAACATGAAACAAAACATTTGAAGTGCAACAAATTCTTCTACCTTTAAAAATGAACTCCTACCCCCATAAATTCAATTGTAGCTCATTTGGATAATTTATACGAATAATATATTTTTATATAATAAAAAAAAAATGATTTATTTTTAAAATTTAAAAAAAGTTTTTAAGCAAGAAGAGGAACATTAAACCTCAATTATTTAATAACTTTATATTCCTGCAGCTCATTTAATCATTACTTTGAAACAAATAAAATAAATTTAATAAATATTAATTTAAGAAAAAGACAGACATCTTCAAAATACAATATTTTTTTTTTATCTTTTATTCTGAGTAAATTATTATTAGATTCTAAATACATATAATTTCAAAAATTAAAATCTTATAATACATAATAGGCAAAACTAAAATGGAATTTCAAAGACACAGGTAATGTCAAAAATTTGAAATTGATAAATTATATCAGAAGTTTGATATCATTGTTCTGTAAAGGAATGAGTGCTTCAAGATTAATTTATTATAATTCATTTAACTGCATAGATATCATTCACAAAGGAGACACAGATATAAGAGTAAAGAAACATCAACACTAAGAATATTTGGGATAAATATTTAAAATGTGATGGATAATTTGAAGAAAATAAATAAACACACTAATTAAAAATTAACAAATAATTTTTAGTTCTGTAGAATTAGAAAAATTACTTAATAAGAGTAATAGTATAAATAACTATCTAAAAAATTTCATAACACATTTATAATTTAGTTTAGTATCTGATAAAATTTACCAAAATAAGGGGATTCCCTAGAAGGTAAATATCCAAAATAATTTACAACTTATATTATCAAAATGAATAAATTCAAATGTATTCTGAAAATATTTTAGATATAAAAATGAAATTAAAACATCTGGTCATTTATTACACAAAATAAATTACAGAAAAAATATCTTCTGATAAAATTTGCATGGTTTACTTTTTATTTGTGATAAAAATAAAAGAATTTACTTTAAAGGGAATTCATTACAAGTAATTTTTTAATTAAATAAATTTCAATTCTTTCCCATGTTAATCTCCAATTTATTTATTGTGTGGTTAGGCTCTTATAAGCAACATCAAAAGAACTCTCAAATTTCTAGGATTTTATTTATTAAAAGAAAATTATATCATACATCAATGCACTTTATCAAAATCATCACTCTAAGCATTTAAAGTACAGCTGGCCAACCCGCAGTCTGCCTTGAACATTTTTTTCCAGCACATGTGATTTATCACACTTTAACAAAATAAAATTATTTTATAATGGCCAAAGTAGTGAAAACCAATATATTAAAAAATAACATTATGTGTGCATCCATATGATCCAATTTGAGAAATCTGGCACAAAATGTTGTTAGCACTTTTAGTTCAACTTATACCTGCAAATTTTTTTTTTTTCCCCAAAATAAAATTGACCCAACACAAAACACACTCAAACATAACGGACGCTAACCTGCAACACCCATTACGATGTGCAAACACCCAAATTGAGATCGATTTGAGAAAACTAAGTGAAAGAGTGGAGAAACACATATCGCACTTGTAAAATAAATATTTTTTAATGATATCCTTTAAACATTTTTTAATAATAATTTTTCCTTTTGTTTATATTTATATATTTCTTTACAATGTGCATTTAGTATCCTTATTATTATATTATCTATGTTTACATTTAAGAATAATAGCAAACACAATAATAACTCATTGTGTTTAAACTTTCACTCAAAAAAATATCTATAGTGGATCTAAATCTAATAGGGAGAATATATAATTTTATATGCAACCTGCAGTTAGGATGCATTTCCAAAGTAGCCCACAGGATAATTTGATTTGGTCACTCCTGATTTATAGCAAATTATTATTACAGCTTTACTGGATTATTTTTATTGTTTTTATGAAAAGGACAAAGTTACAGATTGTGTTTTTACAACAAAGATGCAATGCTCAAAGGTAATTTTCCCATCGATTATAGATAACTTTGAAGACTTAACAAAGAAAATATAGATTTCCTGTATACAAGCATGGTTAATGATTAAATTTCAAGTTATGCATTTAAATTGTCCATATTTATATATGATATAAATTTAATAAAGAATTTTAATTACAAAGAAACTTTTAAACATCCGTTGAGGTTTGGTTTGTTGCTATATGGTCATCTTGTGCACACTTTAGACAAAATAGACAGGGACCTTGTAGAGTTTAACGTGGATTCAACCTGTGGTATTACTCATCAGGCTGCTTTAACCATTCATGGAATATATGTACAATGTGCGAGGTATAATAAGAGTTAAAGGTGTGTTAAAATTTGGTATAGAAATCATGAGCACAAAGTTTGGTTATATTCAATAATTAATACAGTTATAATTTTATTACAAACCTTTTCGTTAAGAGGCATAATTAATATGCCTCCAATTTTTACCAAATTCTTTATGTATTGCTCATATTCTTCAGGGCAGGATGCTCCACAGTAGACGCGGTCGTACTGGCCAAAATTGTTCTCCAGAGTTAGACAGTTTCCAACCATGAATGTGGGTTCGCAGAATTCATACTCATCCACAGCCTGACAGTTTTTCAAAAAATCCTCTAATCTTTCATATGCAAAGTCTACAATATCACTATACAATTCAATGCCATGATTAACACCATATGCACCTGTAGATAAATAAATTTTATTACTAAATATTAAAGCAACAATGTTATATAATTCAGAGTATAATGTACAAAAAATATTAAATAAATTTTTCTGCTGTCCATTTTTTTATTTTTAGGAAATACAATTTAAAAAAATTAAAGAATATTGAATTAACCTATTCACTATGTAAGTCAAGAGGTACAAGTTATAATCTAATACAGTTTTCTTAGTTAGTTTGGCATCATTAAAAAAAAATTGAATACCTAAAATATTTGAAATTGATTAATTTTCTGAAGTAAATTTTATTATTATTGTTAGTTATTAGAAATGAATTTTTCTAATAATTCCAATAAAAACTTTCCACTTATTCAATAATTCAATCAATTTCTAAAATTAAAAAAATGATTTTTATAATATATATATATATATATATATATATATGATGATTTTCCAATCTAAATTTATGAGGTGTATGATCAATAAAGTTGAAAAAAAAAAAAAAAAAAAAAAAAAGGCATATTATATTCAATTTATTCATTTAATGAAAATTTTATCAATGAAAAAAAGTATACCAAAATCTATAATTAATGAATAAGTATTTGAATAGATTTTGTATAAGCACATTTAAAAGAGAAAGAAATGTGATTTTTCATTCATTTTGTTTGGAATAGTAAAAAGAATTTTTTGAATTATTTTAAATTAAGTCTACATACAGCTTTACGTTCATGGTACACCAAAATGTTTTATTGTATATAAAAGGAATGATAAAAAAAATTTCATTTTGAACGAAAGGAAAATTTTATTAAATTTTTTAAAAAAAAATGCGTTATTTTTCAAATAATAAATTAATCACTTTTTTGGTAAGATAATTCAATAAAGAAGTATCGAGATTTGATAGACACAAATATTTTGTGTATATAAATTCAGGATATCACAAATAAAATTTTTACTGTCTGGTATTTGATAATTATTTGAGAAAGTTTTTATAACAGGTTTTTACACCAAACTTTGTTTTTCCCAGTTTGGAAAATATAGAATTTAATAAATACAAAGAATTTAGCTATAAATAAACTAATCGTTATATTATAACAATTAGTTAATAAATTAACTTATTGCTAATGTAACAACATTAAAATGTATGTAATCTTTTCTTAAATTAAAATGAACTTGGTTATTTAACAATCAAAATTCCTACAAGTTAATTAAATCAGGGTGGTCAACCTGCGCCTTGAACATTTTCGTGGCCTGTGAGATTTACGACACTTTTAACATATTTTTTATAATGGCCGAAGTAGAGAAAAACAATATATTAAAAAAATATATTCCATATATTCAGCAAGTAATTGTCGAAATTATGCAAAAAAATGAACTTTGATTTTAAAATAATGTTCTTGCGAATATAGGACAGATGTTGCCTGTTTTATTGATGAATTTACAGTTATGAGTTCGCAAAAGTTATTAAATAATATTCTGCGAATTCATGATGTGAGCGCATTGATTTGCAAAACCCAAGTGAATGATTGGAAAAACAAATATCGCACCAGTAAAAAAAAAAAAAAAAAATTTTAACAATTTCAATTTTTTTATTTCACTTATATTTAGATATTTTTTATATTTCATTTTTAGTGTTATATATTTCTTTACAATGTGCGTTTAGTATCCGTATTATATTATCTATGTTTACATGCAAGAATAATAGTAAACACAAAAATTATAAATCATTGTTTCAATTTTTTTCAATCGAAAAAAGTGGGTCTAAATCTAATATGGGGATATATAATTTAATATATGGCCCACAGAGTTATGATGCATTTTCAAAGTGACCCCCAAGATTATTAGGGTGGGCTACCCCCTAAATTAAATAATCATCCATTGTAAATATTCATTGAGTTTTAAAATGTAATTAAAAAATTAGAAACTGAAAAAAAAAAAATGATCCTATTTATTATTAGATTAAAAAATCAATAAATATAATATAATGAAGCATGAAGATGGCTGTAGCTTAAAAAGAGTCTAGCGTAAATCGAATGCAAATTATTAATTATAACATTCTAACAGATGAAAATAAAAATGCTTACCTAAAACTAATCCAGCCATAGTACTCAGATAACCACTCCCACTTCCAAGATTTAAGAAAGACAAACCAGCTCTCAGTTTCAAAGATTCCATGACAACCGAATAAACGCATGGTGCTGACAGATGCAAGTTTCCCATCCGCCACGCTATATCCTTGTAAGCATTTTGTTTTTGGTTAGGGACATAGTAGTTTCCCCTATCAACAGCTCTGAACACACGCTGTATTAAAGGTGTTTTAATGAATTCAGCTTCAACTAAGTGGTCAATGAGTTCATCATTAGTTTTTCCTGCACTGACAGAACCTCCCATTTTAATGGATTCTATAAACAAACAGAAACATTTAAAAATATGAATAGAATTCCATGTTACAGAAAAATTTTTCTTAGGTAAAAAAAAATTCACATGTAAATGTATTAATAACATTTTATTATTTAATAATTAAAGAAATACTAATTTTTAGAAGACATTACTTTTAAACAAACTTGTTTCAGAAGACATTACTTTTAAACAGACTTGTTTTAGAAGACATTACTTTTAAACAGACTTGTTTTAGAAGACATTACTTTTAAACAGACTTGTTTTAGAAGACATTACTTTTAAACAGACTTGTTTTAGAAGATATTACTTTTAAACAGACTTGTTTTAGAAGATATTACTTTTTTAAACAGACTTGTTTTAGAAGATATTACTTTTAAACAGACTTGTTTTAGAAGACATTACTTTTTAACAGTAGAAAAATTGTTCTTGGGTAAAAATAATTCATACGTAAACATATTATTAACATTTTATTATTTAATAATTAAAGAAATACTAATTCTAGAAGACACAGGAATATCACTTTTAACGGACTTTATCTTTCCGATATAAAAAAAAAAATACATTTCCTTCAAGTGATAAAATTGTTAATTATATTAAAATATTTATTATAGAATTTAATACAAAAACTTTTTATTAAAACAATCCTTTATGACTAAACAGAATATTCATTAATTGAAAATTTGTAACTCTTACAATCTGAAGTTAAATTTCTTAACGACAAGGGAAAAATTGGGAAAAAGTTTATTTAAATAAGCAAAATTTTGCTACTAATATTTTTAAAGTTATCATATTTTTTTTTATTTTATACCCAATATATTAATGAAATATGTCTAAAGCATATACACAATATTCCCTACATATAAAACACGGGATGAAAGAATGCATTAATCTTTTTTCAAATTAAGTTACATGGATAATGTTTGTATGTCTTATGATTAAATTTTTTTTTCCAAGTTTATTATTTTGTTAATCTGGTATGTACAACAAAAATCAAACAAAAATTCTGATTAATTATGATTAAAACTTTTTTTTTAATCATTCAATTGTATTTTTCAAATTATTTAGTTCCAAATTGATCTGCAAGCAACTTGCAATCAGGAAATGACCTCATAGCTTTTTATAAGTTTTTATTCATATTTGTGATTCATAATTTTTTACAATAAATTTTTTTATTCACTAATAAATCACATAATATATTTTTGGTTGGTTTTAAATGTTCTTTTATTCAGACCCGAAATTTATTTTCCCACAATCAGAATATTTTCATTCTATTTTACATGATTAGTTAAATTGTTCCTAATATTACATTTTATATATCTTTGATTGAATAGAAAAACATACAAATGCTATTTTTAAAATTCAAATACCATTTATGATGTACCATGGTTATTTAAATATTGTTATTGCATAAAATATTGATGTTATTATAAAGCAATTTAATGGGGAATAAAATGACCTGATAAAAGGTTTTATATATTATATGTATATAGAACAAACTAGTAATATGTTTGTGACATGGGAAAGAATGGACTTAACGCACTAGTTTTCTAGAATTTTTACTTATTCTATTTTACCCACGTTTCTTTTTAACTCCATGCTTTTTAGAGATATTTTAATTTTGTTCTTTTTATTAAAACTATGTTCATAATCAGGGCCAGATTTAGATGAAAGGAGTCCCTAGGTTTATTCTACTTATGAGGCCCTTTCACCTCCCCATATGCAAAAAAAAAAAAAATTATCATATTTTCTATCAAATTAGATTAAATATATTCAATACATTGAAGATTAAAGCAAATTCAATTCAGATAAATTTATTTCATAATAATTTGCATTTAAAGTTTAAGTATGAATTACTATGAATTTTTAATTTAAAACTAAACCAAAAATGGAACTTTATTCAAACAAAATCCAGATCACAAAAAAGAAAATATCAAATTGTATATCATTAAATTTTATGCTAATATTTATTTTATTTAAGAACTAATTCAATAGTTTTTTTCAATTTGAATATAGGCCTCTTTTGATCTTGAGACCTAGGCTGAAGCCTAGTTAGCCTATAGGAAAATCCAGCCCTACTCATAATAACACAAATAATATATTTCCTTAATGGGTTGCATCAAATTTTTGAAGTTATCAGAAATTTTAGAACTCCATCACTCTTGAATTTACTACTCAAGAACTACTGCCTGGGCTACATACAAGCTATAACAAATGAAGGCCAATTTTAGGACTTTTCAATGATTAAAATTAAAAGTGACATGTAAAATTTATTTTCTCCAAATCCGTTTAACATGGAATAATTTATCTATTCGATTTCTATTTTTATAAAAATTATTTTATAAATTATTATATTTAAATGTCTTTAACATATAAAAATATATTTATATTATAGACATACCATTTTTTAAAAAAATTTATGTTACCAAAGATTAAATTTTGGTAAGTAAAAATAAAATTTGTATTGATACATTATAAAACTTTTTATTAAGGTATAAAAATATGTAAACTAAATAAAGAGATCAACAACTACTGCATATAGAGATCAACAACTACTGCATTAAACTTTTAATGTCTAAATGAAACAAAAAGACATGAGCAAACATTCATGAACATGAGAGACATGAATAAACATGAAACAAACATTCATTTTTTTTTTTTTTTTAACTATCATTGAAAAAAATCATAAAAATAATTGTACACTTTTCAGAGATCAATTTGTAAATACTTTAAAGCTAAATGGCACATTTTGGGAAGAAATTTAATTTTTGTTGATAAAATAAGCATTTTGCAGTAAAATGACAGCACAATCTAAAACATATGGTTCTATTTAAAAAAAAGTGTTCTTAAAAATCTGTGTAATTCAGTTTCAAAAATATAAAGATAAAAGCTAATTAGAGGTAAGCAGATAACTCATCATTTTCTTTGCTTTTTTTTTTTATATATCCTTATACATATAAGAAAACATTCCTTATACAAAAACAAAAATATTTATTAAATATTATGACCATTGTAATGGTCTAAGGCTGTAAAGGACCCTATTCCATACAGTCAAAAGAAAAATAAACATAAAGTTGACAGAATAACAAAACAAAATGAACATTTGTAGAGCGAGACAGACGAATGGAAAAGATTTGAATATATGATAGTTACGTTATAATTGAAATTTTTATACGCATTCACGTTTTTAGAAGGCAAATTCTAATGTGAAAATAAACATTATTGTATAAAAAGATTTGTAATTCATTAATTTTTGTTTTTAAAATCTTAAACAAAATTATCCAAATATATAGGAGTATTTAAAGAAAAATGGATATTACTTTCGATTTTTCAAACAACACAGATTGAAAACCAGAACCACAAATTCTTCCTCAAAACTCGGATTCATTTCAAAGAAAACTTGCTAAAATTACATGACAGACACAATGAATGAATAAAGAATTATGTAATAACGAAAATTCGTAAAATAAAATCAAAATAATCAGAAAAAGCTAATCAAATTGTTTACCATCAGCGTAAAAACAAGCATGCCAAATTGCATAAAACTGCTAAAATTTTATTAAAAAAATTTTTAATAATTACCTTGAAAGATGTGAAATTGTGATGAATGAGTCCTTTTTAAAAATATTAATCCGAAATTAATATAAAATCTAATGAATAAAAATATTCACTACAGTATAAGAGTAAAACATTTGGATGAATAACTGATGCCAGTTTTCGTGAACATGCGCGAAGATTGTCTGACATTAAATTCGTTATTAGATCTCAAAACGATTATCGTTTGGACTTTGAGCTGAGCGGACGTGTTTTTTTTTCCTCTCCCTCAATTCTGTTTGTTTTCTAATGTTTCACCTCATTGGTATGTGATTTTTCCCCCTCTTATTCTGTCTTAATCTCTTTATTACCTTTCTCTATTTGATTTCTTTGGTTCTATGTTATTATTTTGTTGTATAAAATGAGTAGCTAAATTCTAAATTCTTTTTTAGAACTTTTTTTTTTTTTTTCTTCTGTATTTTACTGTGTAGGCGCAGAATTGTTCGGGTTTTTTTTTTAGCTACGAGCGTTTCTCACCTTTTACTCAGTAAAGTGCATATTTATTTTTTGTTTTAGTCAGTAGCTTTTTAAATATTTGGTTTTGTTTATTTTATTCTATTATGGCTGTTGTCGAGGGACTTTCGCTCTCCTCAAACAGCACAACCACGTCTCTCTCCTGCTGACCAATCAACCAGTATGCTTCATTTGATTAACGTTAATACTAACACGACAGCGTTTAACTTTATTCAAGAAATTGATCAACTTAATATTAGCATTAACAATTTTTCATCATTCATTGAGTGCGAAAGCCTCAATGATCATCTGAACAACATTGAAAATTGCTTAAAAATTGAACCTCAAATACCTAATTTAGATCTTTTTATACAACTTACGCTTTTTAATATTACCAATAAAAACTTAAGGAAGCAAATGAGTCTCATCTTGCTGAAACTCAATGATTCAAATAACTCGGTAACTACTACTACTAAAAAGAAAAACTTAAGGTCACACAAAAGGAAAGAAAAATTTAGCTAAGCGGCTAATACCAGTGATCCCACTGTTATCAAGTTATCTTCCAAATTTGCTTGCCTTAACCCCGATGAAAGTCTTGGTCCTAGTGATGCAGACAACATACCTCCTGCTAAAATTGAAGACATTTCAAAAATGTTGATAAATTACATCTGACGAAAACAGTATGGACACAGATCTCACTAATGACCAGAATATTGCTTCTTCTTGTCCTGCACCCCATACTACTAAATATGTTCCTCCCATTATAATAAACAACATACAAAATTCTACTGAAATTCTTAAGAACTTCTACCAGATTACAAATTCAAAGATTGAAGGACGCCTTTCTGAGGCAAATTAAAAGTTTTTCCAACCACACCTGATGACTACAGATCCATACGGAAGCAAATTGATCACCTGAAACTTAAAAGTCATACATTTGAATTGCCCCAAGAAAAGAAACTTAAAGTTGTAATTCGCGGACTGCCTTCAGATCTCCCAATTGATGTCATCATGCAGGAACTCCAAATTCTCAACTTTCATCACTTCACTTCGCAATCGTGCTGGTACCGGCAATCTACGTCTGTACCTAATAGTTCTTCCAAAAAATGAACAAAACAAAAGAATTTTCGACCTATCCACCTTATATTACTTTAGGGTCAAAGTTGAACCACTCAGAAGAAAATCAGGACCCAGCCAATGCTATAAATGTCAAGAATTCTATCATCATAGCAAATTCTGTACAAGAGACCCTCGATGTCTCAAATGTGCTGGACCTCATGCCACCAAAGAATGCACCAAAAGGCCAGATGAAGCTCCCAAATGCGCCCTTGCTCTGAGAGCATACTGCAAATTTCTCAGGTTGTCCTAAAACCCTGCTAATTTCACTCCTGCTCCTCCCCGAAGGTCAACGCTTGACGGACACAAAAAATGTTGCTTCATTTGTTGGACGGACACAACAAATGAAGCAACATGGATCTACAAATGAAGCCTGAGAACTCCAACCAATTGTCTCCTCCCGCTCATCAGAAGGCTTCTCCAACTCTTCCTCCTTCTTCAGATGACTTTCCAACTCTTCCTACCTAGACCTCTCACCATACTACTTCCTCCAGTACTCTGCAGGCTTCCACGGAAACGGCTCCAATTCCACTCATCCTGCAACAATTAGTTGGGGTACTTTCAAATCTTTCTGTTTTAATAAATGCTCTTCAAAATCAACCAGTCAATAACATTCAATAGATCGACCAATAATTCTATCTTATGCGTGACATGGAACTCCAATAGTCTTAAAGGAAATATTAATGAATTACAAAATTTTATTTCTGAAAATAAACCTCATGTAATTGCTCTCCAAGAAACACATCTTCGACCAGGCGATTCCTTCAAAATTCCAAATTATATCATATATCGCCCGATCGTCTTACCCACAGAGGAGGAGGCACGGCTATCTGCATTCATAAAAATATTAATCATCATCAAATTCAATTTACTACAACCAGCTTTGCTATCATTATTAATCTCAAGAATAACCTAAAAATTACTGTTGCTAGCATTTATCGCCCTCCAATTGATAGATTCTTCACACAAGAACTTGATACAACAGCGAACTCCAATCAACAAGTATTTCTACTTGGACTTCAATTCCAAGCATCCTGCATGGAATAATGGACGCAACAACATAAATGGTTCTATTCTCTTCGATTGGACAAATCTTAATGCATTCAATGTTATTGCTCCTAATGATCCCACATATTTCTGCCTTCACAGTCCTTGCAATAGTTCTCTTGACATTGCACTTTTAAAAATTTAAACGCCGGGCCTGCTTCTTCTATCAACGATCTTTCCAGTGATCATAACCCTGTGATAGTTGAAGTCTCTCATAATTCATTTACGCCCTTCCTCAATAGCATAATCACAACTACCAATTGGAATATTTTTACTAAAATTCTCTCTCAAAGCATTCCTGGTAATCAAGTCATCTCCAATATTCAAGATATTGACAAAATAATTGATAAATTTAACTATGCTGTTACTTCTGCTATCAACCTTGCTAGCAAATCTAAAGAACTCAGTACACCACACCAAAAACTTCCTACTGAAATCACCTCTAAAATTGCGGAAAAAAACAGAATTCGTAAATTATGGCAAGATACCAGGTTTCCTCCGTTCAAGCAATCCGTCAACAAGCTTCAAAAAGAAATAAAGCAATTTATTCACAAATTAAAAAATGACAGATGGAATGAATTTTTATTAGGCCTAAATCCAGAAGATAATTCTCTCTTCAAAATTAACAAACATTTTACCAAAAATATCCCAAAATTCCTCCACTGGTTGATCCACAGGTCTTATATTCTCATCTTCTGATAAAGCGAACTCTTTGCTTAAAACCTTGAACTCTCCTTTCAAGAAAACACTGAACCTTGCGATTACTCTCAAATTGAGCATGTTGAAGATGCAGTAACTTCCTTTCTAGCTGATCATCAAAATTATCATAACAATTTTTTTTTTCTCCATCTGACATAGTTAACATAATCAAGAATCTCAACATTCGGAAATCTTCTGACCTGACAACATTCCAAATAAAGCCTTAATGTGTCTCCCCCTTAATGCCATTACTCATCTTGCAAAAATCTACAACAGCTGTACTAAATATCAATACTTTCTCCAATCTGGAAAAAGCAAATATCATCATGTTCCTAAACCTGGCCAAGATAGGAAATTTCCTCAAAATTATCGGCCCATCAGTCTCCTTAGCTGTGTAGGAAAAACTTTACGAAAAACTCTTAGTGAGACATATTACTTCTTTTTTGCGATAAAATTCCATAATTCCAGCAGAACAATTTGGATTCCGTCAACATCACTCAACTTGTCATCAACTTCTACGTGTCACCAATATCATCACTGAAGGATATAACTATAAATTTTTACAGGAGGTGTCTTTCTAGATGTCAAAAGCTTTCGATCGACTGTGACACAATGGACTGATCTACAAAATGATCAAACTTCAATTTCCAACTTGGATCACACTTATCATTACAAATTATCTTAAAAATAGAACCTTTCAAGTTCGACTTCATATTGAATTCTCCAAAATCGGACGTATTTGTGCTGGTACACCTCAAGGAAGCGTGCTAAGTCCTATTCTCTACAATATCTTTACCTATGACTTTCCGCAGTGCACTAACATTTCCACTTGCCTATTTGCTGACGATTCATCTGCTCTTGCCCAAGGTGCTTCTATTCTTTATGTCATCAATACTCTTCAAAATTTTCTGAATATCCTAGAGGATTGGCTAACTAAATGGCGCATCGCAATTAATGTCTCTAAATCTCAAGCTATCATTTTCCGAAAAGGACACGCCAGACAACCTCCTTTTGATCAACAAATTGAATGGGCGACTAATATTAAATATCTCGGCTTAATTATAGACAATAAACTTACGTTTCGAGCTCATATTCAAAAAAAAAAATCAAAGAAAATGTTGGAAAAAAATTTTATCTCACTTTACCACTCATTAATAAATTTCTAAATTAACTTTGTCAAACAAACTTCTTCTCTACAAACAAGTTCTGAGGCCTATCCTCTACCTATGCTGCCCCAATCTGGGGTCTAGCTGCACAATCTAACAAGAAATCTGTACAAATTATTCAAAACAAACTTCTTCGTATTATCACTGGAGCACCCTGGTTTGTCCGCAACTCTACAATTCATCAAGATTTAAAAATTGACTTTATTGACAACTATATTACTAAACTTTCTAGAAATTTTTCAATACCATTGCTACTCACGAAAATCCTCTCATCAAAGCACAAACTATATTTACGCAATTGAATGGAAAATACAAGTATCCTTTCTCTACTTCTAAATGGAATCGAAGCCTCAAACCACCATAAGTTCCTACTCACTTATCGCTTTTTAGATATTTTACTTCAACGCATATTTACTGATCATAAATTTCTTGTTGCGTTTCCATACCGATGATTTTCATTTTTTTCTTACTTTCTTCTTTTTTTTCTCTCATCATACGATTACTATTATCTATTTATCATAACTTTTCTTTCCTACTGCCTTCACATACCATTGAGTAGATGAACGCTTCGCGTTCAGGCACTCGACTTCTTTTATTCAACAATGATGAGATCTCAAAAATAAAGTTTAAAAAAAAGTAAAACTCTTTCTAGAAATTAAAAAAAATAAGAAGAAAAAGATATTAAACACTAGAAACCTGTAAAACCTGTATGATGAAAAGAGTTACTTTGAAAAAAAAGCCTCTTATTTTAATATTTTATTTCCCTTTAGAATAAAAGTAGAACTCTAAAGGAAAATCCTGGCCCCACTCAATGCCTATATTGTCAGCAGCGTTTTCACTATTCAAAATTCTGCTCCCAGTAACACTGTTTGTATAAAATGTACCCTCATCCAAATTTCTCTGCCCAGAGGAAAACTTGGACTCACCTTCAATGATTCAATGGACTTCACCACAGGGGACTGATGGCCGATGGCTAGCGCTCTGGCGCTCGGTACCACAGGTTTCGGGTTCGAATCCCGATGGTGCCATGGTTCGGAATCTACTTTTAAGCCGTAGAACCCGATCTCTTATGACTGTACAGCGTCACGTCAGACTTCTCTCAACCACATCTTCCCCATCATCTGTAAAGGGGCAACTCAGCTCTGGGCACAGTGATATAGTGTGGTATAACAGTAGTAGTAGGATTCCACCACAAACAAAACTGTGTAAGAAGATATCGGAAAACGTCAAATCGATGAAAATGAAATGGTTTGTAGCGACACCTATTGATGGAAAATGGAGTACAAATTTTAATAACTTTTCCTTTCACTGTTAAGAAGGGAATTTTCCGCTAGAATGAAAACAGAACGTAGTTGGCGTTAGAAATGGAATAAAGATGTTGTAAATATGAAAATGGATTAACGTCTATTTTTTTTTTTTTTTTTTTTTTTTTTTTGTCGTCTGGATTTTAATAACACTTCGCAACCTTTAAAAGCCGCCACATACTTGGTGATCCGTGAATTATTTGCAAACAGTGAATTATTTGCAGAATGACTGACACTAATGCATCGGCGAAAAAAGATGAAGTAGCGCGGGTAAGTGTCAAAATACCTCCTTTTTGGGCAGCAAAACCAGAAATATGGTTCTTTTCAAGTTGAAGCCCAGTTTTCAATTTGTGGAATAACAGCCGAGGATACAAAATTCAACTACTTAGTTAAGCAATTAGAACCGAAATTTGTTCAAAGTTTGTGGGACATTATAAGTGATGATAATAGAACAAAAATATACCGCTGCTAAAGAACGTTTGCTGAATACTTTTAAAGAAAGCGAAAATAAGCGTCTTCAGAGACTACTTACAGGACTTGATTTGGGAGATCTTAAACCCAGTCCACTTTTACAAAAATGAGGAACCTGGCTACTGCTGGAATTACTGATAAGGTGCTAACAACGTTATTTCTACAATAAATTAATAGTTTAAAAAACTAAAAAACACGCTTTTAGAGTTAATCAAACTAAAAAGTAAAAATTAATTAATAGTTTAAAAACTAAAAAAACGCTTTTAGAGTTAATCAAATTAAAAGTAAAAATAATTGTTAACCTAAGAATAAAATGACTGACGAGAAAATGAATGTCACTGTTCTAAAAGCGTGGGGTGCTCGATATCAATCGTTATAATTTTTCACTAATTTCATTCCGAAATGCAGAGTTAGTTTTAAAATGTCATACAAAGCACCCCACGCTTTTAGAACAGTGACATTCATTTTCTCGTCAGTCATTTTATTCTTATGTTAACAATTATTTTTACTTTTTAGTTTGATTAAGCGTGATTTTTTAGTTTTTTAAACTATTAATTAATTTTTTTAGTTTGATTAACTCTAAAAGCGTGTTTTTTAGTTTTTTTAAACTATTAATTTATTTTTTACTTTTTAGTTTGATTAACTCTATAAGCGTGTTTTTTATATTTTTAAAACTATTCATTTATTTTTTAGTTTGATTAACTCTAAAAGGCGTGATTTTTTAGTTTTTTAAACTATTAATTAATTTTTTACTTTTTAGTTTGATTAACTCTAAAGGCGTGATTTTTTTTTTTTTAAACTATTAATTAATTTTTTTTTAGTTTTTTAGTTTGATTAACTCTAAAAGCATGTTTTTAGTGTTTTTAAACTATAATATTTAAATGAGGTGTAATTGTAATTGTGAGTAAAACAAAGGCTAAATGCGAATATGTCGAGCCAGCCAGCATTCGAACAGGGAATCTCCTGCTCCGTAGTCAGACGCGTCATCCATTGTCTCACGTAGGTTTGAATTTCTTTTACTGAATACTTTCATTCTACATGCGTTAAATTGCTCTTCATAAGTTAAAATAAAATATCTCATCCTGGCGATCTTAATCATGATGAGATAATAAACTTATCAAACTATTTTAGTGTCGTCGGTCCTTCATAAGTCTACAACGTTTAAATTAAATCTGATCGCTTAAAGTAGGGCAAAATTGAGCCCAAAGAGTCAGTTACAAACAAACAAACATTCAGGTGAAACTAATATAATAGCGTATTAAAAAGAATCAGCAGTTTTCTTTCTGAAAGATGCCTGTAAATGTTTCTTTGCAGCTTAAGTAGTGTATATGAGGAGAAACAGATCTCCAGGGGAAAAAGTCAGTTACATACAAACATACAGGTGAAACCAATAAAAGCGTATTAAAAAATGCCTGATTCCGTGCGGAATATTTTACTTGTTAGTGATGAAGGAATTGAGAAACTGACATTAATGGCGGTTCGTATTATTGAAATGCAACAAAACAAGAACTTTTATTGCCTAAGCAATAATGTTTCATCAGGATCAGATGCCATAACTGAGTTACGACAACAAATTGCATCTTTGGATAATAAACTTGAAAAACTGAGTGTCACAAGGAAATTTTTCTTCAATTCCAGTACGCTGTATTCCTCCGATCGTTATCGACGAGACAGCTAATGCTTCGGACAATTGATGCTTAATGTCTGACTTTAACGAACTCTCTGGCTCGAGGATTAAAGAAAGAATAACTGGAGGCAAACTCAAAAGTATTCCCTAAATTTACCGATGAACACCACGCTATTCGTAGGAAGATCGAATTTTTCTGATTAAGTATGACTCAACTAAAAGTCATACTTACTAACTGCATCGCGAAAAGCGACTAAAAGTGGTGATGCTTCCTATCTTCAGAGGTGGGGACCTCTGAAATCTTGGCTGAATTCCGTGGGTTCAGATTCAATTTTGAATATCCTTCTGAGGTTCAAAGTAGGAAAGGGCAATATGCCTTTTTTCTAACAGTTCTACCCAAACAAGTTCTTATGCTATCCTTATCTACGCTGCCCCAATCTGGGGTCTAGCTGCAAAATCTAACAAAATATCTGTAATATTATTCAAAACAAACTTCTTCGCATCATCAGTGATGCACCCTGATTTGTCCGCAACTCTACAATTTATCAAGATTTAAAAATTGATTCTATTACAAAACATTCTAGAAATTTCTTCAATACTGTTGCTATCCACGAAAACCCTCTCATCAAGGCACAAACTACATTTACGCAATTGAATGGAAAATACAAGTATCCTTACTCTATGTCGTCGCGTTCTCGAGCGAAATTGTATACAACTCAACTCCGGAGTTTCCTGTCCAAAATACAACTTCTACTATCATTGTTAACAGGGAATTTCTCCGTTTAATGTAAAAATTGATGTTAATAAAATGTGTTCGTTGTGAAAATGAGAGTTATTTTTCTTTTGAAAGAGTAGAAATATCTTCGAAGTTATTAAGATATTATTTACCCTTATTTTGAATGTGTTCACTAGCGATAAAAGATCCCTTCTAATTTTACGAGTCAAAAGAATCTGATGATCTAGAGTTTTAGTAATTTGAAGTTAGTTTTGGTTTTTGTATTACTGAATGCTGGTACAACACTCTACTTCTAAATGGAATTGAAGCCTCAAACCACCATAATTTCCTGTTCACTTACGTCTTTAATACTTCAGTGTAATAACTTCCAATAATGATTCGCATTCATTTCCATTTTTTATTCCAATGGTTTATTTCCTTCCCTTTCTTCCCCCATTGCTTCTTAGATATTTTACTTCAATGCATATTCTTTTCTGCTCTGTAAGATTTATTACCTAAACAAACTGACAGTAACCGTTCGATATCCTCCAATGTACTTTGACCTTGGCTGAGTCTTTTGATCGTTATAATTTATTTCACTCTCCAATTTATTTTTTTTTCCCTACTAGCCTTAACTCTCTTTTTGAGTACTTCGGTCATCACAGTTGATTTTATTCTTTTATATACACTACCTGGGGGCCGAGTGGCTGGCGCTTGGTACCATACGTATCGGGTTCAAATCCCGACTTGCCCATGGGTGTTTGTAGTGGTTCGGAATCCACTTTAAACCGTAGCTCCCGGCCCTAATAGGATCGTAGAGCGTTGCGGGGGCATTGTTTCCTCCGCGTCCGTGGCTTATCTTCAAGTTACACGCGCCGCCTGGGTAATGCAAAGTGATATTCTAAGTACATCTGTGCAGCACTTGCCTTAAGGCATCAAAGACAATTGTCTAAGTGGTTGCCAGCTGCATTAGAACGAATATATATATATATACACTCCCTTGTTGCTTGAATTATATTCTTCTGCTTTTTGCTCCATCGTTCTGCGCTCTTTACTGATCATGAATTTCATGTTAATTTTCATCACCGATGTTTTTGCATTTTTTTCTTTTTTTTCTTTTTTTTTTTTTTTTTTTTTTTTTTTTGCTCAATTCATATACGATTACTATTATCTATTCATCGTGACTTTTCTTTCCTACTGTCATCCCACACACCATTGAGTAGATGAATGCTTCGCGTTCAGACACTCCACCTCTTTATTCAACTTTGTAATAGATTATTATTTTTTTCTAATGCAGCTGGTAAACACCTAGTCTTGGATGCCTTAAGGCAAACGCTGCACAGACGTTACTCACTTTGCATTACCCAAGGGGCGCGTATAACTTGAAGATAAGCTACTGGCGCGGGTAAAAATGCCCCTGCAACGCTCATATTAGACCGGGACGTACGGCTTAAAGTGGATTCCGAACCACTACAAACACCCATGACACCGCCGGGGCTCGAACGCGAAACCAGTGGTACCGAGCGCTAGCCACTTGGCCATTCAGGCCCTGGTAGTAGATTATATCTCTCCAGAATTATTCTAATCATGTTCAATAAACAGGACAAATTTATTCTTTCATGCCTAAGTTGGAACGCCAATAATTTAAAGGTAAAAATAATGAACTTCAAAATTTAAAAAAAGTCTTCATATCATTTCTCTTCTGGAAAGTCATCTACAACCAGACGACTCTCACAAAATTCCTGCTTTTTTCGGCATCTTTAAATCCAATTTACCTTTACAAGTTTCGAAAATAGAGAGTTTTTGCATACCATTGTATTTTGGACGTCAGTTATTTTTTTTTCTCCCTAGTGCGCATGCTCATAGAAAACATTATTACAGATACGCCTGCGCAATTTCCTGTGAGCATGCGCGCTAGGGAGAAAAATAACGGACGTCCAAAAATATGGTATGCAAAAACTCTATTATAGCAATAGCCTTAAATCTCATAAACTATAGAGTTTTTGCATAAAGGAAACCATACGCTCTCATTTTTCCTCTATCCGATGCACGAGGCCACTGAATTTGGAATATTATTCAGTGGGCAAATATTCTTTTCAGCAAATAAATCATAATATTTATAATTCAATATAAAAAAATTCAAAATTATTCGATTATAATTTTGTAGTTAGATACTCAAACAAGGGGGCCTGATGGCCGAGTGGCTAAGGCACTCTGGCACTCGGTACCACAAGTATCGGGTTTCGAATCCCGGCGGTGACATGGATGTTTGTAATGGTTCGGAATCCACTTTAAGCTGTAGGTCCCAGTCTCATATGAGCGTGACAGAACCCAATCAGACTTCTTCTGACCCACATCATTCCCAAACTATAAAGGGGCAACTCAGCTCTATGCACAATGATGTGATGTGGCATAATAGTTGTAGATACTCAAATACCATTATAGGCCAAACTTATTATGCTATAAGAATGGAAATTTATAACACATCATCATGAGATTTTTAGAGTGAATTAGCATTAAATACAGCTGTAAAGAAACTAAACTATATTATAGACTGCTTTTAATACAATAAATAAATAGATTCGAAAACTTACAAGATCCTAGAATAATCTAAAATTTAATTTCTTTAAATTAGGTTTATAGCTTTTAATTCTGTTTTTCGAATTTCATAATTAGTCTGATTCCTCATCCCTTCATCGTTTAGCCGCCATGTTGGTTTTACCTACGTTATCAAAAATACTGTCTAATCGCATGCGCAGTAGTGCAATTTTCCCGATATGCATGCGCAATAATGCAAATGCTTACGATGAGCATGCGCTCTAGGAAGGAAAAAAGTATGGAACCCTAAAAACGGTATGCAAAAATCACAATAGCCAATATTTATGGCCCTCCAATGAAATGGAATTAAAATGTAACCATCCTCTTTGACTGGGCCAACCTAAATTCCATTTAACATCATAGCATCTAATGACCCAGCTTATTTTTGTCTCCATAATCCTTATAATATCACGCTAGATATAACAATTTTTAAAAATTTTAACCCTGGACCTCCAACATCTCTCAATGATCATAACTAGGCAATGCAATACCGGTATTTTGGGCCATTTGTACAATTTGTAATACTGATATTCACAAGTTTAAATACCGTTTTTCGGTATTTACTAGAAATTTAGAGTTCTTATCTGTGAGTTCTTATTCAGAATTCTTATCTGAAAGTTAGAAATTCTTGTCTGTGGAAACAAGGTTGTAGTTGTGAAGAAAGTGTGTAATATTTCGATAGTGTTTAAATTGGTGAGTTTTTTATTTCACATTGTATTTGCATATTACACTTTAGAATTCAAAATATTTTCAGATTTATTATATATATATATACTCATATATATACCCCATAATAATGAATAAGAATAACTTTAAAGAGCATAAAAAATCAGTTGATAATACTTCGGTTTATATTTTTAAGATCCCATTTCAAAATTTGTAGTAATACCACAGACTGAATAGTGATATTTACACTTTTTTTTTTTTGATTTAAATGAATAAGATTGTTCTTTACTTTTTTTGTGATTCTTTATATACTGATTTCTTTATATAATTTATAAATTACAAATTTTTTGTGCTATTTACATTCTCTAATAAAACTGACAAATAAAACAAAAACAGCAAACATAAAATAAAACCACCAGTGTTTTCTTTCTTTTTTTCAAAAATTCTACTACCGGTATTAAGATGTAAAAATACCGAATACCGGTATTGAACTTCTGGTCCGACATTGCAATCCCTAATCACAACTCAGTCATCTTTGAAATCACCCAAAGCTCTACAATTCCCTTTAGTAAAATCAAGTAGCTACTACGAATTGGAACTTTTTTCAATAACATCCTTTCCAGTATAAAATCAATCATTGAAGAAGAATATATCATATAAGAACAAAAAAGAAATTAATTATTTGATAATCAAATGTAAATTATTAATAAACTAAAAAAAAATCTGTTTTCTTTGTTTGTTTCATATTTTTACGAATGGGAAACATCATAACAATTGTTTATATTCTCTATATGTGGCTGACATTCCGTTATAAGAATATTCTCGGATTAATCTATAACATCTCGGAATAATTATTTTTTTAAGAAGTATATATTTCTGTTCTTATTTATTTTAAATAAAAATTCTGCAAATAACAATTAGAGTAACATAAAAATAGTCATTATAATGTTCTGAAAAAAGAATTTCTGTAATTAAAGTATTATAACCCAAAAGAATTTGGCGGAAGATTGGCGAAATATTCTGGGTTGCAAGATTAAAGCGTCTTTCTCAAGGATAGAATATTCTACATTTCAACCTTTTAAAAATCGTCTTTTCTTCTTCTGAAAGTGGTTTTGATTATTTTTAGGATGAAAGATGTCACAAAACAAATCGAAAAAGAAAATTATTAGGTAGATTTCGACAAGGACACACAACAGCCAAACTGGAAATTTAAACAAATTTCCAAACAAACACTTGATTCTTGATCAGCATTCTACCTCTCCCTTGATTCTATTGTATCGGCCTTCTCTACAATAGATAAAGGGTTTTTTTTTTTTCGCCCAAAACTCTCTCTTTTTAAAAGAAGGATACCTAAAACGATGAAAAAAAAAAAGATTTTTCAACCCTACGACGATGTTCAAACTGAACATGTTGAAGGCCAAATTCACCTGCAATAACCAGAATCGTCATTCTATCATATTTTTCTTTGCCTTCTGATATCAAAAACGAAATTAAAAAGTAAATGTCAGGGAATCTATTGGACCTGATAAAATCTCCAACAAAGCCCTCCTGTGCCTTCAGCGCAATAACTAATCTAACCAAGATCTTTAATAACTGCGTCAAGTTACATAACTTCCAAAGCATCTGGAAAACAGCCGACATCATCATGCTTTCAAATCCTAATCAACATCCTAAATTTCTGCATATTATAGACCTTCCTTGACGGATTTAGGCCCGACCTAGGGCGACAAATTGTTAGGGGCAACAAAAGTAATGTAAGTAGCAAAATTTAAAATATATAACAAATAGGTACTAAAAAAAAATTTCGTTAAGTATAGCATTTATCTATTGATGTTAGATTTTTCATAAATTTTTCTTAAAATATCTAAATGTAGCGTTTGTTTGCTCATTATTATGACACAAAAATATTAATTCACCCTATTTAATTATGCCTCTGTCCGGTTACACAAAAACTTTACTATTATTTTTAAATTTCGCATAAAAATTTTGTAGTTTTAAGTAATGTAATAGTTTTAGGTAATAGAGAGTTTTTTGACGAGGACGTCCGTTAGCTTTTTCTCCTAGCGCGCAGGCTCATAGGAAACATTATTACAGATACGCATGCGCAATTTCCTATGAGCAAGCGCACTAGGGAGAAAAAGCTAACGGACGTCCAAAATACGGTATGCAAAAACTCTCTAATGTGAAATTGTTTACGTGAAGGTATGACGCAAGAAACAAATATATTATATGATTCATTAGATGGATATGATTTATTTTTTTAATTAAAAGCCATTTATTCTAAATTGTATGTTTAGTTGTTATATCAAATATATATATTTAATTCATGTCTAAATTCAATACCTAAATTTAATTCGAATCCATTATTACTATTCGTATTATTATTATATATAAGGGCGTCAAATTAACTTGGGCCTAGGGCGCCACTGTAGACCCTTCAGCCTTCTGAGTTGCGCAGGAAAATTGTTTGATATGCTCAGGGGTCTCCAAACTTTTCGGCCGCGGGCCAAAAATTGAAAAAAAAAAAGTTCGGCGGGCCAAGAAAAATTTTGCTAAAATTTTAAAAACAATATACAAGTATTACAATTTAAATATGTTAATGAGCAGAATGAAATCGAGATTTCATTTTTAAAAGTTCCTTATAGTGAGGTTCTCACTTCGAACCTCACTATAAGGAATCACAAATGATCCTCTGCCAGTCTACTTCTGAAATAATTCTTTCTAAGATTCATAGTTGAAAACACTTGTTCACATATATCAGATGAAGCAAACACAGTACTGATTTTCTGGCCGTGAGATATTGAATTTGGGAAACCTACTTTCGATATTGATTTGTAAAACTCTAACTTTGGCATATTTAGAAACAACTGCTTGAGATGATTGTTAGAATGTAACTCAATTAATTCAACTTGCAAATCCTTTCCGATTGAAAGCTGTCTGTGCTTGCTATTTCCGTCGATTTAGGTTTTGTAGAACAAAAATAGAGAAAGTAAAAAGATCATCAGTCCTTTGAAAAAAAGGAAGAAAAAAATATTTAATCAAAGTAGAAAAGGAGATGGATATATAATGTATAAATTTATATTTCTTTTAATTTGCCTCGGATCGGAAAATTAAAATTCTATCTGCGGGCCGGATAAAATCTTCCGGCGGGCCGGATTTGTCCCGCGGCCGTAGTTTGGAGACCCCTGGATAAGCTCATCAATTGTCATGTTCACAAATAATTCCATTCCTCCAGCCGAGCGATTCGGCTTCAGGTAAAACTATTCTGCATGCCATCAACTATTCCACGTTTTCAATATCATAACTGAGGAGTTCTACCATAAGCTAATCATTGGAGGATTTTTCTCGGTGTGCAAAAGGCCTTCGATTGATTATGGCATGACAGACCCTATTTATAAAATGATCAAAATTTCCCAGCATGGATAATCCTGCTTATCAACCACTACCTCAAGAATAGAACCTTCAAAGCTTGCATCAATAACGAGTTGTCCACAGTTGGCCGTATCTGAGTCGATACTCTGCAAGAAAGCCTTATTCTTCTTTTATTTTTTTTTAGTATCTATACTCATGACTTTCCGCGAGTTCAAAACATCAGTTCCTGCATTTTCGCAAATGACTGCAGCTTTGGTTTAGAGTGCATCTCTGCGATTTGTGCTACAATCTCTTCAAAATTTCTTAGACAACCTAGGGAAATGGTTAAACAAATGAAAAATTGGAATTAACGTTGCTGCGTTTTTCGGGAAAATGATTTGATTGTGTGTAACCGAACTGCATCAAAGTCTACAAGTCCGTTTCATAGATTTGATCTCTCCAGAAACGCAGCCATTTTAGTTTCGTGATAAGCACAGTGGCTGCATTGACGAACATTTGCGGATGTTAATAGTGTTGTGGCACCTATACAATTTTTAGCATAGCCCCTGTTTTATTAATATCAATCAGAAAGATACATTTTCCTTTAAAGACAAACTGCACCATGGTGAGCCAAGGTCGTCTGCCTATAGGCAGATTCCGAAATAGGGGATGTTTTCTTTTTACGAGGTAGGGTTGTCAGCTCTATGCCCAACAGTTATATTAGACCATCATGGACCTACGGTTTAAAGTGGATTCCGAGCCACTTTAAAGCATCCATCGGGCCGCTGGGACTCGAACCCGAAATGTATGGCACCGAGCGCCAGAGCACATCAATAATCTATTATTATTATTATTGACGACCATCTGGCCCCCAGGAAGATATTAAATTTATGTTATCAATATTTTTTTCCAATGCAGCTGGCAAATACTTAAGGCTCGTTCTCACCGAGTCGTCAGGCGTTGAAGCGTGAAGCGTTGACCAATCACTAGCCTCATCGCATTCGCTTGAAACCGGTTGAAATCCACCGCTTCGAGTTTACCAACCTTCAATTCTCAAATGTTTGCGCGTCATGTGACTCGCATTGCGCCAATAGTAGATCTGCCATCTAGTAGAAGTAACTGGAACTTCACTAGGAGAAAGCAATTTCTGACGTTTCGGTGTGAACGGTCAAAAAAATTTTCTTCCCTGCCGCGTCGCCGCCTCACATCTCGGTGGGAACGAGCCTTTAGACAGTAGTCTTTTATGCCTTAAAGCAAGCGCTGCACCGACGTTGCTCACTCAGTACTACCCAGGAGGTGCGTGTAGCTTGAAGACAAGCCACGATCTACGATCATGTTAGACTGGAAACTACGGTTTAAAAAGATACCGAGCCACTACAAGCATTCATGGCGCCGATGAGACTCGAACTCAATAAAAACCTGTGGTACCGAGCGCCAGTGCGCTAACCACTCGGCCACCAGGTCCTATGTTATCAATATTTCTTTAATAAGCACGAACTAATCTTGATCTTTAATTTGATTTTTTTAATTTTGTCAAAAATAAAAAAATACACCTGTCAAATTAAACAAAAGGAACACAGTTTAATATTTATATAAAAACAAAACTTTATTTCACACAAAATTATACAATTTTCATTTACAAATTATTTGTTTTTGGTTTTGTTTACGGTTTATTGCCATTTATAATTATACAGCGTGTTTAATTTTAACACTAACAGTAATGAAAACATACATTTAAAACAATGAAAAATAACAAGTCAGAATTATAAAAAAAATGAATACATTGTTTTATTCACATTCGCGAAGTTGGTAAACCAGGTTGGACAGGGCGATGACCCCTTCTCCGTCCGACTTTCTGGTCCGGGCGTCCAGCGAGAACTGGAAAATAAGTAATAATAGATAATTGATTTACCAACCTTATTTCACAAGTTACAAAAATATATATATATATGTTAATTTTATAATCATCGTTTTTCTGTGCAGTTTCTTGTTATAACGAGCTGCACATACTTTATAACAAACGATTTTTCAAGTAAGTTAACGACCCTGTTATATGGAGATAACCTGCATCAATGTCTTCGAAATGGCGCATCAAACAGGCTTTTTCGTTACATTCGAAGGCTTGCCGATCTATTTATGATTTGGCGAACTTGCTGGCGCGGGAGAAAAGTCACATAACCAGAAACCCGCTGATCCAGCGATAAAATGCTTCAGGTAATTGAGCTGCAGAGAATGCAAGTTGGATGCGAGCCCAGCGATGAACTCTTCCTTTGAATGGCAATGGCTGTGTGCTTCACGTTGAAGGTAACGAAACAAGCCCATCTGATAGGCAGTGACGGATTTAAGTTCGATGGCGCCCTATGTCCGCGTTAATTTGACGCCCTTATATATATAATAATAATATTAATAATACGAATAGTAATAAGGGATTCGAATTGAATTTAGGTATTGAATTTAGGCATGAATTAAATATATATATTGAGTCTGTCTTGCTTCATACCTGCACGCAAATAATTTTTCACTCTTTTCAGGGTGGAAAACGATCTTTCTCCAGAACAACGTGTTGCAGGAATACTTAGATAAATACGTAAGGCGATAACTATATTTGGATAGATTTATGAAAAATTTAATGTCAATAGATAAAGGCTATACTTAACGAAATTTTTTTTTAGTATCTATTGGTTAGATATTTTAAATTTTACTACTTACACCATTCATTATTTTAAAAAATAATTCTACCCTTTAAATATTGACATCTCGAGGTTGTCAAAGCAAGAAAAGAAGTAGTAAAATTCGGTCTCAAATTTTTCAAAAATCGATTTCAAATTTTTGGCGTCTCTAAAAATTTGTCCCCCTAGGCCCGGGCCTCGCAGGCCTAAGCATAAATCCGTCACTACTGATAGGCCTTGAGGTCAAACATCGTGCAACTCGACTCACCTTCACATCCCCCTCGAGATCGACGGGGACCTTGACCTCCTGCCAGTCGTCTGCCTTG
The DNA here is from genome assembly GCA_021605095.1 of Caerostris extrusa. Classification (NCBI taxonomy): domain Eukaryota; kingdom Metazoa; phylum Arthropoda; class Arachnida; order Araneae; family Araneidae; genus Caerostris; species Caerostris extrusa. The sequence continues at coordinate 32,758 of BPLR01009374.1, read as the reverse complement.
TCGATGTGCTTCATGATGAGCCTGGAGGTGTGGATGGTGTGCACCGAGATGTCGAGCGACACCACGCCTCCCCCGTTGAAGAACGCGTCGAACTTGAGGCAGCCCTTCTTGCGGCCGTACGAGTACAGGATGGGGGTCATGATGCGGATCTTCCTGAAGGAGGCGTCTTCGGCGTTCACCGCTATGTAGGCACCTGGGGTGAGAGACAGAACAGAAATATAGAAAAGTAGGTAAGAGCGAAAATTTTGAAATTTGTAAGAATTCAGTATTATCCTTTAAAATTGTTTACAAATATTTTGTTAATTTTATAATTGATTTAAAGGGTGAGTTAACATTCCACAGGAGGACATCCCGAGGTGTGAAAACCATAGGTTAAAAGAATAATATTATTCCTTACGATAATGTTATAAGTCGTGACGTTCATGAGCAGTAACGCAGCAGCTCCAGCCATCATTTAGGTTGGTTGGTTGGTGGAGTTTAATGGCACAATAGCCAGATTTGGCTATGCTGCGCCAAACAACGGTACCAGAAGCGAGGAACAGGTAATTCCGAGCTGATTGACACATCCGGAAACTGAGATGTGCCGCCCATCTATCAGAAGCAGAGGCCAAAGTGATGTGTTACCCAAACAAGAGTCACAACTCTAGCTGGACTCAATCCCCAGCATCCTCTTTTCCTGGGACGCATGTCGCCACGCACGCAAACACGTCGGTAAGAAAATGACATTGTTAGAAAAATTAAATATATCTGAAAAAACAAATGAAGGGAAATTGACATTATTAGTCAAACGATAAAGGAAAAAAATAAATAATAATTTCAAGAAATGATGTAAATAACACCATGTCAAATAGAAAAGTGAGCTCTGAAGAAGGAATCAAAAACATAAAAATTATGGCAAATGCATGATGGTAATGAGTCAATAATACGATACAATAATGAGGACTGGGATCTAGACAATGGAAATGGGAAAAAAAAGGAGATAAAAGAATGAAGGAAAAGATCACTGGTTACAGTTATTAAAGATGCAAAGTGCACGCTTCCCTTTTTGTGTAGAGGTTGAACGGGTTGCAGTCATTATTGTGCAGCATATATTTCAACGTAGAATCGGATCCATCCAATATTCTTCCTGATGTACTTCGTTGTCTCTTCTTGTTCGTCATACGGAACAGGACATAAAGAGTTAGTGAATTTTAAAATAGGAAATTGTTGAGAAGCGGTTGAATATTATTGAAACTCGATGAAGGATGGCACGCAAAAGAAGATCTAAGCTCTTGTTCTCAGAAAAGTGCGGGGGTTCGAACCCAATTCTTAACGTTACTTTCCAATGAATGATTCCCTAAAGTAAAGAGACACCATGGCTGTTATTCTGAGCCAGCGCAAGCGAAATCAGGTAACGGAGTGGATTGAAACGTTCACTGAGAAAATTATCTTCAATGTGTATCCGAGAGCCCATTTGGCATGAAATTTGCGGCCTTCCATTAAACAAGACAAATTTTCCGCAGGGGTAAAGAAACATATCTCTAACAGCAAGGTCGAAGGTTTGATTCTAATTCCAGCTCCTTTCGCTATTCATCTACGATGTGCACCTTAATTCTTTTTTGCTGACTAGTGACCACAGTTAGATTTTATTTTATTTAATGTTTTTACTCCTTTTTGTGTATAATAAATGGATTAGGAAAAAATTACCAATAAATGAAAAAAATAAAATACCAGAACTTTGGTAGGGCTATTAATGCTTTATTTTTGATGAAAAAAAGGCATTAACAGCATATTCAGATTCATCATTATAGTTCCCGCACGTTCAGCAATCTAAATTTTAAATACCATTCAATAGTTTTATGGCATCGACAACGGGTCCCTAATTGCACCGAAATTTTAACTTAAATTCTTTTCATTTTTTTTAACTTTACTTTTATTATTTTTTAATTTTTTTGCGAGTACCGTTTTTAATTTTTAGAAACTTTATTTTTTATCACCATTACTAACCTAAAGCAGCCAATAATTAATTGTAAATATGTATATGAATTAAGATGAGAAGGGTTAGGGGGCATCTATCCTCATGGGTACTTCGTAATCGGTACGCCAGTTGCCAGCAAAAGAAGTATTTTACTTTGAAACCAATAAGCATTTTGTACGCTATCCAAAGGAGGAAATAGTTCGAGTTCAAAACCTCTGCCGCGTGACTTACCAGTTCGTCCTCCCAAAGTGCCATTGTTCAAAATCCAGTTGGTCTTGTAGTTGTTCTCGTGATTCTCCATGCCGCATAGATCTTTTTCGAAATTGCACTTGTAGTCGGGCACATCAGGAGGTGGGGGGCGGGGTTTCCTGAAACGAAAAAAAGGTTTCCATTAAAACCAGAGGAGAGACAAGCTTTGAATGCCTTAGTTGAGACCTTCAATGCATATTTGTCCTTTTATTGACATTGTTTAAAAGAAATCGCGAGCTTTGCATAAGGAAGAATTATTTTAAAGTGTTTTGAGTTCTAAGAATAAAGCATAAAATGAATCACAAGCATTATATGTAACGATAATGATTTGTTAACAAAAATGAGAAATTCATCCTACAAAGTTGGTTATTATTTTTGCTGTTATAAATTCTTTATATCTTTTTCATCTACTTCGTCCACCATAGAATTGTTGCGCCCATGATGATGATAAAGCGACATTAACATTAAATATTGCCATGAAAAGCATTACAGCTTTTAGAATTATTATTCAACTTCGAAACAAAATAAAGAGGATTCTCGATTTGAATAGAAAATGATATTTAAGGAATAGGTTAAAAGGATATTGCATTTCAATAAATGTATTAGTATTTTTATTTAACTTGTCACGTAGTGCTATAAGTTGTTTTTATACCACTACTTTCGGTTTTTTAATGATGTACAGAAATTAAAAATCTGTTTATAAAATGTCTATTATTACAGAAAAATGATAATTTAATAAAGTTGATTCCTTTCAGTATAAAGTGTGCTCAAAATCATCAAGCGTTTTGTTACGTGCTTAGTGTAGTTTTTCCTAACGCAACTGGAAAACACTTAAACAATTGTCTTGGATGCCTTAAGGCAAGCGCTGCACCGACGTTGCTTCGCTTAGCACTATCCAGGAGGCGCGTGTAGCTTGAAGATAAGCTGACCCCGCAACGCTCTCTCTAAAAACCAGGACCAACGGTTTAAAGTGGATTCGAACCACTACCAACATCCATGGCACCGCAGGACTCAAACCCGAAACCTGTGGTACCGAGCGCCAGAGCGCTAGCCATTCAGGCCCCTGCTTAATACAGTAAAAGGGGAAATTCTTTTGGAAAAATATTTTAAATTCAGGATAATATTTCGCTATCAAATCAACTCTTTTCGAAGTAGCTCGTGAAAATTTCTGTGCATAAAGTGTAGTGCCTACCGTCGCACTCGTAGAGCTTGTTCAGGCGTCGCACGTCGCTGTCGCTGAGGCCGGGCTTATCGTTGATGAGTCCGATGACGACACCCTCCTTCTTGGGCTTCATGGTCATGGAGTTGCGGTCTTTGGCAAACGCGTACTCGCCGTACAGCATGATGGACTTGTAGTCGAACTCCTCGCCCAGCAGGTTGTTCTGCCACGGAAGCAGCTTCAAGAAGTTTCGCTCAGCACCTGAAAAAGAACTTTGGTTTTGAGAATTGACTTTCAATTCCTACTATTAGTTCACACTCTCCCTACATATATCTTGTTCAGATTTGCAATCGTTAATAAAATATTTTTTATTCATCCACTGCAGTTCAAATGCATTTTCATTTTAAACTTACAGTGGATGACATTAGATGGGAATACAGTTTTTTTTTTCAAATATTGATCAGTAATTAAATTTAATTAATTCATTTTAGTTCTTTTAGATTTAAGTTGCATGTAACTAATAATAGAGGGCACCAGATGTAAAAGAAAAATTTCAACTTTATTTGTAAAGGAATTGTTTTGCAATAGAGTGAAAAAAGTAGAAATTGACTTTAAAAAGATTTTTTTTTATAGTACTTGTTTTGAGAACTTTTTAATCACCATTTACTTTCTAGATTCATCATTACGGGCTCCCACCGTACAGCATGCCCTTTATCACCATAATTATTTCTTCAATAGTTTTGTGGCAATAAAACAGCGACAATAAATCGACAGCGGGTCTCTAATTGTACCGAATTTTAACTTAAATTCTTTTAATTTTAATTTTGATTTTTGTTATTTATCTTACTTTTATTTGTTTTTAGTATTTTTTTAATTTTTTATGAGTACCATTTATTTAATTTTAGAAAAATTATCTTTTTATCCAATACTAACATTTAAGCGGAACTCATAACTGCAAAAACTCTTCAATAAAACAGGCGATATCTGCCCTATGTTTGCAACAGTATTATTTTAAAATCAAAGTTAATTATTTTCTCATCATTTCGGCAGTTCATTTTTGAATAGAGGGATGCACACGTAATGTATATTTTTGATGCATTGGTTTCCACTTCTTTGGCCATTATAAAATAATTATATATTTTGTAAAAGTGCGATACATCTCATGGGCCGGAAAATTATTCAAGGCGGGCCACGGGTTGGCCTCCCTTGATTTAATGCATTCATAGACATCCTCTCTGGATCACACTGAAATCAGCTATTTCCGTTTCACCGTGATGTAACAGTTAAAAGACATGCAAAGAAGATACAAAGAAGACATTATTTATTATAATATATTCATTATAATAATATGAGTTGTATTTCTAAGGGAAAGAAGAATCTCACCAGGCTTGATGTTGCTCCAGATGATCTCCAGGTAGTCGTCTCTGTCCGAACGGCTGTGCTCGTGCCACAGGCCGAGGGCGTGTCCGATCTCGTGGACGGCCGACACTTTGTCGTGGCATCCTTCGGCCAGCGAGATCTCCTGCTCTCCCCCCTTGCGTCCCACGGACGACCAGCATCTGCGAATTGCACACACGCCGATAAGAACACTGCTACTACTGCACCACACCACATCTCTGTGCCTAGAGCTGAGTAGCCCCTTTTCACTTATTCGCTCTACAGTCCTATGAGACAGGGACCTAAGGCGAAAGTGGATTCCGAACCACTACAAACATCCATGGCATCGGCGGCATTCAAAGAAGGGGAAGACGGGGTACCGCCGGGATTCGAACCTGAAACCTGTGGTAGCCACTCGGCCCTTTATTCCTGTTCTTGGTTTTAATGCTTGTTAAGACAGGAAATCTGCTCATAAGATTTCCTACGCGTGCATTTTAAAGTCGATGCAATTATGATGTTGAGCTCCACAGACGGTACTGAAACCAGTCACAGCCACCCATTGGTAATTCTCGCCCTCACGCGATACACGATCCTACACTCGTCTTTGGAGTATCCTATTTTGGAGGCCAATGGTCTAGTGTTACATTTTAGTCTAATTTACATATTATTACTGTAACGTCTCGGTCTATACTAGACCTATAACGGCTTCAAGAAAAGGGCCTCTGTCAGGCCCATGAAAACACTTTAATTTTTATTTACAAGCACTATATATATATATATATATATATATATATATGAGATTTTCAGAATTCTCGAATCTACTTCGAATCTCAAAACAATTAGTCTGCGGCAGATCTTAATTATCACACGGCGTGATACACGAAGCCACGAGGGCTCACTTTGACAACAGGCGGAAACTGTGGACTGTTCAGTCACTTCAGAGGAAAAGAGAAAAAAACTATACTCTTGGTCAACTAGTCGCAGAACTCTCTTCTTCCTCTCCTCCTTCAAGAAGATTCGTCAAGAGGAAGGGGTGGGGTCTGCTTCCCTCACTTCTCATTGAATCAAACATTTTATCAGCCCATGGACTATCACAAATCACGATTCAACAACTCATGGCGCAGCCTGTATCCCATCTGTAATTGTTTCAATCTGTGAAGACCTCATAGGCAATCGCTAATTTCATGAGGTCTCACTATACATGATACTGAATATCTGCTGTCAGATTTGAGTGATAGGTTGTTCTCATTAGTACAAAATACTAATTGCATGTAATATAAATATCCACAACACTGCTTATCTACTGTCCAATTTGAGTGATAGGTTTTTATAATGTACTTGTCAAAGAATACAGATTCCTCTCTCCTGGGAACGGAATGACACTGGTCTAGTGTTACCCGATTATAGAATATTTCAGCATTTTGCTCTCTAATTTACATATTAGTACTAAAAGCAAGCCTTTCTTGCAATAAATAAAATTTAAACCATTAAAATTATTAAAAAATTGTAAGTTCAACTTGAAATAATGCAATATGAGTGCAAAATTTACAATCCTATTCAGAAAATTATCGATAAAATCTGATGTTAAGCAGACGAAACAAAGTTTCTTTACCCTCAGAAATTGTGAATTTCAAGTAGTCCTTCGTCGAGACTGTCTTGGGCACAAATCTGATGCACGTCTTATTTTCGAATTCTTCGAAGGCTTCTTGTATGATGTCTTTCACCTTTCCTATAACAGGAAGAATAACACATCAGGGCTCTAGAGTAAAGAAATTTTTTTTAAATTATTATAAAAGGATATTTTTGAACAGAATTTTCTGCCTGAAGAAACAGTTTATAGAATTCTTTGCTGCGGAAACAATTGAAATCTTCTCGGCAAATTTCAACTTTTCACGCGTGAACACTCGAGAACGGATGAATAAACTCAGGAATGTGCCAATGTTTAATAATGCACGAGATACTGGAAGCAACTGGTTGGAATACTACAAGAATGACCAAATTCAACAGCCACATGAATATAGCAATCTTGAATAGATCAAGAACTGCATGAAGAATGAATTGTTCCAGAATCTCTAAAAAGAATATGCAAAAGTGAGGTAAATGTCGTCGCAAATGAAGAATGAAGTATTCCCAATTCTACAAGAAACGTTATCACATTCAATAGCCAGAAATATATATTAAAGTTCGAAAATTCTAGTCGTAAATGAAGAATGAAGTATTCCCAATTCTACAAGAAACTTTATCACATTCAATAGCCAAATGAATGTATCAAAGTTTGAAAATTCTTGGCATAAATGAAGGATGCAGTATTCCAAATACAATAAGGAGCACTATACAGCTCAATAGGCCCGGGAAAATGCCAAAATGATAAATGTGAAACTTCAAGAAGGAGGAATTGGTCAACGCACTACCAATACTTCAGCTATAAGTACTGGTAGTGCGTTGAATATACAAATGTTTAAAATCCCAACCCAAAACATGAAAAAGGATTCAAAACCATACTATAAAACACTTCATCAAGACCAGATTCACTAGAAAATTCCTTAAGACTAACGGTATTCATGAAGCATTTCAAGAGTTAAGAGGCCCAAAGTACCATTTTCCGCCAAAACTCGCAATAGAGTTTTATTTGATTGGCCCTCATTTTCGGACAACGTCACGAACCCTAACCAGGACAACATCATGTTCACACATGATAATAAAAATTTATTAAAATGTCTGGAATCGGAAGTTTTAAACCGACTCCTTTAAAAAAATACTCGACTCCGACTCCCCATATGCACAACAGACATTTTACTTCAGATATTAAATCTAGTTTATGAACGTCTGTACTTACTCAGTTTGTAGCCAATTTCGTAGAACACTGTTCCGTTTGGCCAGATCTCAGCTTCATCCACAACCGCATTTCGATCCTTAAAAAAAGCATTTTACGATTATTTCTTACTCATTTCAAAAGATTTTAATTATTCAGAATTATCATAACTAAGTAGATAAATTTTTTAGGACCGAGAAAATGTTTTCATTACTTACGGTAAGAGCATATGGATCTATTCCAGCAATGTCACCTTCAAATAACTCTGAGAACAACAAAAAAATGTTTAGTTGCATAATGGGGCGTTATTATGGGCAAAAATCATTAATCTATTACCCATTAAACCATATTAACCATTTAATTATGGACAAAAATCATTAAACCATTACCTATTAAACCATATTAACCATTTAATTGTGGGCAAAAATCATTAAACCCTTACACATTAAACCATATTAACCATTTAATTGTGGGCAAAAATCATTAAAACATTACACATTAAACCATATTAACCATTTAATTACGGGCAAAAATCATTAAACCATTACCTATTAAACCATATTAACCATTTAATTGTGGGCAAAAATCATTAAACCCTTACATTAAACCATATTAACCATTTAATTGCGGGCAAAAATCGTTAAACCATTAAACCTTACTCATTAAATCATATTAAAAATTTAATTAAAGGCAAAAATCGAAATTTTAAAAAGTGAATCGAAAAAAATTAATTTTTGCAAAAATTCATCCTATCATGGATATAAAAATGTTCCTAAACATTGTAATTTAAATTCATTTTTCTATATTCAATAATAAAATGCAGATTATTATAATTCAAGTAAATATATTTAGATTAATCTCAATATTAATCTTCTGAATAAATTTCAAATTTTTTTTTTTTTTTCATATGTTTGAATATGTCTAACAATTCAACTGCATGAATGTTTCTTTTCTTAACTTCTTAATTATTTTTCAGGAAATTTTTAATATTCTTTTTATATTCTTATTATTCTTATTGTCTTTTTTTAATATTCTTATTATTTTTTGTTTTTTTTTAAATATTACTTTTTATGTGCTTAAAACATTATATATATTCTTTATGAAATTAATTAATTAATTTTTTGGTATTCAGATTATTTCAATAAATAATTTTCATAAAAAGCAAAGAAAAAAATTGAATATCAGAAATATATAAAAATATGAATGCAGAAATTCTTTAAAATAAAAATCTTTGAAGAGAAATTAAAAAAATAATTTTTTACCTTCATTTTCCATAGGATTGCTGGCAAAAGTATCTGTTAAAGGGGAAAAAAAGATATTTTCAGCATTTTTGACTTTAAACATTAGTTTTATGATATTATGATATTTTATGATATGTTTTTAGTTAGATGATTAGTTTTTATTAAAAGCAAAATGAACGACAAAATAAAAAGAGAAATTTATATAATTGCGTACAGTATTTTGCATGCTTAATATAATTATTTTATTGTTAAATCGATTATAGTCGATTAAATTCTTAAAAATCAACCGAAAATTAAAAATAATATTATTAAAAATAATATTAAAAATCGATCATAAAATATCGATAATATTAAATATCGATTAAATTATTAAAAATCGATCGAAAATTTAAAATAATAATATAAAAATCGATCGATTATAATCGATTAAATTATTAAAAATCGACCGAAAATTAAAAATAATAATATTAAAAATTGATCATAATAAAATCGACCATAAAATAATAATATTAAAAATTGATCATAATAAAATCGACCATAAAATAATAATATTAAAAATCGATCGATGATTAAATTATTAAAAATCGATAGAAAATTAAAAATAATAATATTGAAAAGCGATCGATTATAATTGATTAAATTATTAAAAATCGATCGATTAGAAATCTATTATAATCTTATAATTAATTTATTGTTGTTATTGTTAAATCGAAGAATAATATAATTATTTCATTGCATGAAGAATGTTTGTCGTTTAATACATACAATAGTAACTTAATTTTTACAGGCTACCTATAAATTATATCAATCTATGTTTGTTCTTAGTTGCTGACGAATAAAAAAAAAAAAAACTTTCGCTATTGTATAATTATTATCTATATTAATATTATATTATTAATGTTAAACTATCCACACGCTAACCTATCAAATATTTTTTCATATTTCAAAAAATCATGAGACTCTGTTTCCTAAATTAAAAACTTTTCCCTTTCAAATTGAAATATACTTTAACATTATAGTTTTTGAACTGAACCATTTATTAGCAGAAATATAATTTCATTGTATCTATATTTAATTTAAAAATAAAACTAAACAAATGTGTAGTAAAAAATTAAGTATCATTTTAAAATTTAATTTGAAAAAAATTAAAAAAAGAGTTAATAGCTTTTGAGTCTTTATATGCAATCTATCTATTTAATATTTACATTTATTTAAAAGTTTTATTATTTTATTATTTATTATATTTTTAAAAAATAAAATTTATTTATTATTATAAATTTTATTACTTTATTATTATATTTTTTTGTTGTTGTTTCTATTTTTATTATTTATTTTAATCTATTTATTAATTATATTTATTTTATCAATTTATTATATATATTTATTTAAATTTATTCAATCTATTTTTTTACTATTTACATTATTTATTTTAATTCAATGTATTTATTATTTATATTTATTTAAAAGTTTTATTGTTTTATTATTTGTTTTATTTAAAAAATGAAATTAATTTATTATTATAAATTTTATTATTATTTATTATATTTTTTTGATGTTTCTATTTTTATTATTTCTATTTGTTTATTTTAATCTACTTATTATTTATATTTATTTTATCTATTTATTATATATATTTAAATTTATTCAATCTTTTTTTTATTATTTACATTATTTATTTTAATTCAATCTATTTATTATTTATATCATTTATTTTAATTCAATCTCTTTATTATTTATATTATTTTTTTAATTCAATCTCTTTATTATTTATATTTATTTAAAAAAAAAATATGTCTTATGAAGGAGATGTTTAAGATGTTTGGAAAAAAAGTCTCCGTTCATATCACTGAGATGCATTTTTTTCCTTTTTAGTTTACCATGGAAATTAATAACTTTTCGATAAGCACAATGAAAATTTTGCATATTCTAAGTGCTGTGAAAAAGCAAGAACTTACTGTGGCAACATACTAATGCCGCTAGAAGTGCTATTGCATAGAAACCCTTCATGGTGGCAGTGCTGAGAAAGCCTCAGTCTGCAATCACCTCCAGCACGTTATTTAAACGAATCGGATGAGCGCAGGTGTGAGATACAACTTGATTAGGCATGAGAGACGAGTCAGTTGGTGCTGCATGTGTTCGATTTCCCGATTTTCTTTTTATTCCTTTCTTTTTAATAGATATGCTTCGAAAGCCCTTTTTACAGCGTGACTTTAGTTCTAGGGTGGCCAACCCAAGTGATCTTGAGGGCCACTTTGGAAATGTATACAAACTCCGCGGGTCGCCTATAAAATTATATGCCCCCATATTAGATTTGGACCCCCTGCAGACATTTTTGGAGAGAAAAAGGAAACATAATGAGTTATTATTATTGTGTTTACTATTATTCTTGCATGTGAACATAAATAATATAATAATAATGTTACTAAACGTACATTGTAAAGAAACATAGAACACTCAAAATGAAATATAAAAATATATAAATATAAAGGAAATAAAAAAAAAATGAAATCATTGAAAAATATTTATTTTACTAGTGCTGTATTTATTTCTCCACTCTTTCACTTAGCTTTTGCAAATCGATCACCATTTGGGTATTTCCGTTATGTTTGAACGTGTGTTTTGTGTTTGATCAATTTCATTTTCGAAAAAAAAAAAAAAAAAAAAAACAATTCGCAGGTGTAAGTTGAACCAAAAGCGCTAACAACTAGAACTAAGAGTCTGGTTTGCACTGCTATTAACAATCAAATGTGCGTATGTAGGGATGGTCACTTAAAGTGAACCATAGAACCTATTATATTATATGTTCCAAGATGCGAGCATCATGAGTTATATAATTTAATTATTCTGCGAACTCATAACTGTAAACTCATCAATAAAATAGGCCATATCTGTCTTATATTCGCAAGCCTATTATTTTAAAACCAAAGTTAATTTTTTTTTCTCATCATTTCGACAGTTCATGTGTAAATATATGGCTAAGAAATGAGTAAATGAGTTTTAGTGCTAAATGAGTAACAGAGGTGCAGGCCTTGCGTATGGCATAAAGATTGACTGTCTTTGTATTGCCAGCTGCATTAGAATAACTAAAACAACAACATAAACGTGAATCATTCAAATACGAAACCACCTCCATCTCTTTCACGCGCGAACTTGTGTTGAATAGATTTCAAAGTAAATACAATTTCTGGATATTACCAGGAAAAAAGTGACAAATATTTTTGGGTAACTCTTTGGGAATACTCTTACAGCAGGGTAAGTGAGTAGCAGCGGTAATAGAATGGAATTGTTGCGTTGTCGACGTTCGTATCTCAAGATCAAAATGCTTCATGTTTTCTTCTGCGCCACTGTGAGCCATAAACAGCCAATCGAAGACGAGAAAAACATTGACTTCATGGGATTTGGTTTGATTTGTCGCTCTACGGTCACGCTATGCACACTTTAGACTAAACAGACCCTTAACTACGGTTTAAAAGTGGATTCCGAACCACTCCAAATATCCATATGTTGTTGTTGTTGTTTTAATGCAGCTGGCAATACAAAGATAGTTAATCTTTATGCTATGTTACACATATCTCTGTTACGCATTTAGCACTACCCAGGGGGCGCATGTAGCTTGAAGACAGGCTACGGATGCGAGTAACATTACCCCCGCAACGCTCTACGATCCTATTAGAGCGGAACCTACGATTTAGAGTGGATTCCGAACGACGACAAACATCCATGGCACCGCCGGGACTCGAACCCGAAACCTGTGGTACCGAGCGCTAGCCAATCGGGCATCAGGCCCTGACTTCTTGGGAAGACTTATAGGCATCATAAACGCCCATCACTAGCATTCCCTGTTGGTGGCTCGGAAGTGCAGAAAAAAAAAATGATTTGGTTTAAAAATGACGTTTTGATAGGGACAACGAAATGCATGCAAATATCCTCCTCACTGTGAAAGGTAACTATTTAGCTAATCATCCCCTTCAATAGCACGTCAGCCTGGAGTGTACCAAGGCTTTCCTCTGAAGAGATTTCCATGCATTCCTCTGGGTGACAGGGGTCCACCAATTCTTAACCCCTAGTACAACAAAATCCTTCTCAACTGCGTCTATATATCTCAACGTGGGTCGTCCTCTTCGTCTTTGTCCCTGTGCTAAAACGAGCCTTTTAAAGGATTTAAATCATTCATTCTAAATACATGAGCAATCCGGTTTGATCTATTGATCTTAATTTGTCATTTGTCCATTTTGTAATTTTTATTTATATTTTTTTTTATTCTAGTTCCAGCGATAAGTACACTCAAACTGATCAGAAAATTTTTTTCGTTTTTTGTTTACGGGTAAGTGAAAGAGCCAAAACTTGACCCACCACCCAGGTCCCTATTTATGAGGAGGACAACTTCAGCGCCACTCCTTAACTACTTAAAAGGTTTTTTTTTAATTATAATGTTTTTGTATTCTATTAAAGTGATTTAATATATCTATAAAGTTTGAATAACATTGTTCATTGTTTTCATTAAAAAACAAAAGCCTTGAAAACTCGTCAAATTCACGGGCGCTAGATCACCGGGCCCCCTTAATTCAATACTAAAATGAGTAATAATAAGTCAATTCCTTTTTTTTTTCACTCTATTGCAGAAAGTCCTTTATAAATAATTTTCATTCATTTTTTTTAAGTTTTTCTGGCGCCATCTATTGGTAGATATAAGCAACTTAAATCTAAAAAAACCTAAAATTAATTAATTAAATTTAATGAATGAATGAATATTTGGGAAAACTGTATTCACATCCAGTGTCATCCACTACAAGTTCAAAAATATATTTGGACTTGAGTGGATGAACAAAAAGTATTTTATGAACGATTGAAAATGTGAACAAGATATATATAGGGAGAGTGTGAGCTAATAGAAGGAATTGAATAAACATCCAAATGCACGTCGATTTTCAACTTTTTCACCACCCTTAAAACGTTTTATAATTTAAATTTTTTTTTCTTATACAGTGTAAGATTTCTCACTTTTATTCTAATCTTTTAAAAAATTCGTTATTGCAGTTTTGATATCTTATCAGGACTTGGAACGTTACAACGATAAAATCACACACCCGGTTCTTATCCTGGGAAACCAGCATATTATGCAATAAAAATTAATCAGTTCATGAAATCTGTTAAAATGATTTTTGACATTTTGAAATTGGTTTTATTAAAAAAATTTCTGTTGCATTATCGACATTACTATAGAATGCCTAAAATGATTATATGAAGCATCCTATGTTTTTTTTTTGTTGTTGTTGTGAATATATTTTGGAGGAATATAACGAGAATATCTAATTTATTATTATCATATGTAAACATGATGTAGTTTAGACATCCTAGTTAGGAGCCCTTGACGCTATCCGAAAATGAGGGCCAAGCAAATAAAACTCCAATTCCAATTTTGGCTGAAAATGTTTACTTTGGGCCCCTTCACTCTTGAAATGCTTCATGAATAACGTTAATCTTAAGGAATTTTCTGGAGAATGGGGCTTTTCATTAAAGTGTTTTGTAGTATGGTTTTGAAGCACTTTTCACTTTTTGGGGTTGGGATTTTAAACATTTGTATATCCAGTGGCTGTAAGTACTGTAGTGCGTGGATCCATTCCTTCTTTTTGAGGTTTCATATTTATCACTTTTGGCATTTTCCCGTGTCTATTGAGCTGTATAGTACTTCTTATAGTATTTGGAATATTTCTTTCTTCATTTATGCCTAGAATTTTCAAACTTTGATGTATTCTTTTGGCTATTGAATGTGACAACGTTTCTTGTAGAATTGGGCATATTTCATTCTTCATTTACGACGACATTTATCTCATTTTTGTATATTCTTTTAGAGATTCTTAAACAATTCATTCTTCGTGAAGTTTTGGATCTATTCAACATTGCTATATTCATACGGCTATTTGAATTTGGCCATTCTTATAGTATTCCAATCCATTGCTTCCTATATCTCGTGCATTATTAAAGATTGGCATATTCCTGAGTTTATTCATCCGTTCTCGAATGTTCACACATGATAAGTTGAAATTTACCGAGCAGATTTCAGTTGTTTTGTGATTTTGTTTTTATTATTTTTATTTATTTATTTTGGATTCCCCCCGAAGTGTAGGGGAAAAAAGAACGTGCTCATCCTATCCAGCTCCAATATTTTTTTTTTCTTTGCAAATCAAATTTATATTTTAATGTCATTCCCAGAATCTACTGTGTAAATCGCATTTTCATACAGTAATATATTCAAAGAAATTCTTTCAGTTTTCGTGTTGAAGCTTCTTTTTAATTCAGCGCTAACACGGGGCTTCTTTTGAAGTTGACAACAAAAGCCGGCATTCCTGGAGCCTGATGGCCGAGTGACTAGCACTCGATGCCAAAGGTTTCGGGTTTGAATCCCACAGTTGCCACGAATATTTGTGGTGGTTCGGAATCCACTTTAAAGCATTGGTCCCGATCTAATAAGAGCGTTGTGGGGATAGTGTTACTCCGCGTCCGTAGCTGTCTTCAAGCTGAGCGTGCCCAATGTGTAGTGCTAAATGAGTAACATCGGGGCAGCCCACTTTGGGTTGCTCACAGGGACAGGGTCAATACGCCCCAGTCCTCAACGCAATTGAAAAAAAAAAATGAAACACTTCTCCCTTTAAAGTTAAACATCGTTTTGAATATATCGTTTGAAGTTAAAAGTCGTATTGCCTGTTTCTACCGGTGATTGAGATACATGACGGAATGTTACACTCCTTGGTAACGCTATTGAAGCAATTCTTGTCCTCGAAACAATTTAATGTAATTAATTTAAACAATCGAATGATTTAACGTGCAACATTAATGAACAACAATGTATTAATGAGCAACAATATATATATATATATATATATATAACAGGTGGGCTAGTATAAAAAAATAATAAAATGTGAAGACAGTTGGCTTGCAGACTGTAACTAACAAACCAGGGCAATATTGATAAAAAAAAAAAAAAAGATATTTGAATTTTGAAATCTGAAAATCCCTCTTGACAAAAATATTACTTTACTTTTTTAATTATATGAGAGAATTTTTTTCTTTTTTTTAATGCAGCTGGCAAATACTTTTTTTTCCAACCGAAATGCTTAGAATAATGGAAAATGGTTTTTTTTTAACGGAATCTGAATAATACGAACTGTTGATCCAGAATCTTACGATAAAAATAAAATTGTGCTATGATATTTGCAGATAATTTCTTAAAATGTACATCAAAATTTTGGGTGGAGTTTTCTTAGAACAATTAAAATTATATATCTGTGATTTATTGTTTAGTGATGAATTAATTTAGGTTTTTCTTCTCGAACGACATAGAATAGAATGTTTTCTATTTACATATTGAATAAGAGGAACACAAAATTTTTGATCAGGTGATGTAAAACACTTTGTTTGTCATTCAATATGAACTTGTTTTACAAATTTATGTCTTGAAAGCTACCATTAAGCCATTTTATCAAACTATTTAATGTCGGATCAATTCAAATTATTCGAATGAATTAAACATGTTCTTATAAAAAAAAAAAAAAAAATTATTGTAAACATCAAAATTTTCACTTCAAATTCCCAAAAGAATTTCAAGTAATTCTTTAAAAAAATTTAAAAAAATTTTTTTTTTTTACTTATTAACTGTGACCAAGTAGTTACTATGGAAACGGATTATGGATTGATATATTGTTATTATTATTATAAAGCATTTAGTGATTAGTATGAAGCAGTTGTAATTATGCTCTCATATGGTTTATAGAATTTAAAACTATAAAATGGCTGCTACTAAAAAGGTAAGAGCAATTCCAGTCAACGTTACCCCATCCTTAAATAAATAAATAAAATGTATTGAAAAATAAAAGTAAGTAATGTAAACAATGTCAGTTTATCTTTTTAAGTGTATTCAAGAAAATTAATCAACAATTAAAATTTCATTTTTATGCTAAAATTAACTTTAAAAAGTCTGAAATATTTTAAATATGAAAAAATTTCTTTGCAAAGTGGTAAATTCAATTTGTTTCATAAATTTTTAACCACTTTGTGTTTTTCTCAATTTTGTAATTATAGATATGCTGAATTAAGGAAAAGATATTTGTAATATTACTTCAAATTTTACTACAGATATCTCTCCCCTCCCGAAAAAAAAAAAAAGTAAAATCACTCATTATTATAAGCTTAAAATACTTTAAAAAGTCACGTAAAAGTATGCAAATTTGTTCACATTTATTTGATTTTTTTATACTAACTAATTTAAAGGGTTTTAATTATGGTTGCTTTAAAATGTGTTGATCTTTTTAAATTATCTAGCAGATCATTAACTTTCTAAAAATATTTTAACACTAATTTATAATAATGAAATTTAATTTAATAACTTACGTAAATCTAAATTTCTCCCTTGTTCTTACCTGATAAAATATAAATACACAAAATATTTATACTGCCTTTGGAATAGTAAGATATAATTTGTAAAATAATTGGTCTTGTTAATTTGACAAAATAATAATGATAATAATAATTAACTATATTGATATCATAATTAAATATTATTATTTTAAAATTTCCCTTTTTTTTCACTTCAAAAACTTATAATTGGGACAGGAAATAGAAAAACACTCTAAAAATGAAAAAAAAAAAAATTAATAAAAATAATAAGATTTCGGAATTACAAAGATTAAATTTAACATTAACTATTAAATAACATTTTATTTTACCTGTGCTCATTGCTTTTGTTCCCATTTTAATTCCTAAAGGATGTATAAATTTAAGGAGGCACTTTAATGGGATTGAAGTCTTATTCACTAAATAGTTTGAAATAAACAAGTAATTTAAATATACTTTAGATTTCAAAATTGACATAGTAATATTTTTTTTCAAAAATGTATTTTTATAGAATTTTTTTGTTTTTGTAATAAACTCAGATATGTGTTATTTTATTTTTAATTCTAAAAATACATAATTTTACTCCATTTACGTAAAATGTAAACTTTTTTTATTGCTGGATTAATTATATGTATTTAAAACAACTTATTTTCATAATCTATTATAATTTTAAATCTTTTCTAGATGATTCAAATAAACCTGTATCCTTTCACACTTTACCTGAATAATGATATTATTACTTTTCTTCTAAAAAGGTAAAATATTGTACTTGTTTTTATAAATTTTATTAATATCATAAAATACAAAAATTGCTAAACATATAAGTTTTATTTTTGAAATCATGCTTATTGTTCCTTAATTATTCAGTTTTCATCTTTGTCGTATCAAATATTTCTTGTAACAGGATGGTGGGTTTTTATGGCTTTTACCTTCTTAGAAGCTTTATTGTTAATTTTTAAAAGTAAGTAGTGCAATTTTAAATATTTAATAGTAATGTGATTAAAATCTGTTAATAGTAAAAAATTATGGTTTCAGTTTACTAAAATTCTAATATATGCATTCAAAAGTTATTGTGCTCCAAAAATTTAAAGCTACCATTTCTAAAATTTATAATATCTATCTTAATCTATATTAATCATAAAAAATTGGTACTTATGATAAATATATATTGATTTAAAATATTGATGTATATATGATTTAAATAAGATTGGTATATATAGTTTAAAAAATTTATCTATATTTTTCCAAAAATGTTAATTTTTCTTCTGCATGTCTGAAATTAATAATGCATGAATGTTCATATATTTTTGTTTGCAATGGTAAAATGAAGCATGTTAAGTGCATCATAATACACTCAGGTTTATTGTTTTCTGCTGGAAAGATTCTTATTTCAATGCATGCTAAAAATATACATATATTCACCAGGAAAAGAGTTAGTTTGTACTCACTATATAAGATAATGTTGTAAAACCAAATGTACATACATTTTTGCAGCATGATTTATAAACATTTTTAATTCTTCTTTGTAAAAAAATTTATTAATTTTTTTACTTACTTAACTATTTTTCTGACATTTAAAAATTATTATTATTATGAAAATCAACTATTTAAAAGTTAAATAATCAAAACCTACACTTTTCTGCATTTTTTTCTTCTGTTTCATTTTGCAGGAATCTACTTTGCTTATCCTGCAGGAAATATATTATTTGAAATTGCTCTACTAGTGTTTCTTTTTGGAATTGAAAGTATACGTAATTTTTTAGGTAAATTTATTTTTAAGTATAAATAAAATGGGTTTTTTTCCCCTATGTCGGGGTGGAGGTTATATCAGCCATGAGCTCTAATTAAAATGTAATAATGTATTTCAATTTAAATCAGTAAGTCATTACCTTACAAAAAAATTAAATTTATTTACTTTGAATAAAAATTTTATTTTATCATTTTTATTTTCTCTTTTACATTATTTTTTTTTTTTTTTTTCATATTTCATGATTTAAATTGTTTTGGAGATGGTTGATAAAATTATTCTTTTATTAATGTGTGATAATATTTCTTTAATTACATTTTTGAATAATCAATGTATCTTAAACCTTTTGAAGGTCTTATGCATAAATAGTAGAAATATTTACTAAAATAAGTTTTAATTAAAAAAACCTATAATTCATTAATAAATGTTTTATTAAATAGAAATAATACTAAAACATTAATTATTAACAAAATTAGCTATAAATATTCTAGTTTGAAACTGTTATGTCCAATATGAAATTAATTTACTAGTTAATATGCAATTTATTTTATTGATTTAGGTAAAAAAGGAAATCTGACTGAACGACTTCTTTCTGTCGTCTTATCATTACTTTTGACAGTCCCTGTAGTGTGTGGAACTTGTTACTTTTTATGGTTCCAGACTTATGTACTTAAAGCCGACTTAATAATCTCTATTATTTTATTGGTATTCATAGCATTTCAAACTCTTTTTGCAGTATTCACCTTATTTACTTTTGAAAAATAATAACTCTTGTTATTTTCATTATTTATTTTTCCGTATCTTGTATAAAAGCAAAACTGAAACTACAAAATCAATGTTTTAATTATAATTTTTATATTTTGAATTAATCATTTTACTTTGCAGTTAAAAATAAAATATACATGCTTTCGTTTAATACAATATCCATAAATATATTCTACAAATTTGAATCATTGTATGTATATACCATCATTAAATTGAAACCCATTAGCATTTTAAGTATGTTGTATATTTTTAATAAAACTTTTGTAATTTAATAAGATTTGTCATTTCATCCATTAAAAAGTTGGTTTAATAAAAATAATTTCTAAATATATATATATATATATATATATTCTTTTTTTTTTATACAGACTTGCGTCGTTTGTAAATAAAAGCCATCATAATTTATTTTAAATGACAATAGATGGAGACATATACGTGAGGCAAGATAGCAATTAAAGGTTAATAATACTACATCAAGTTTTTATTGATGATTTTTGAAACCACTAAAGCAAGTGATGAAGTCCTAAAATCACTTGTGCAAGTTGTATTGATATGAAAATAATAATAAATTGATGAAATCTATGTAATAATTTATTTTTTTCGTGTGCTCCTTCAGCAAAACAACCTTTGCCATGACAAAATTTGATTTTCATAAGAAACAAATGTGAAATAAGTTATAGGTAGTAATCCACTCTCATTTGAATGCAAATTTTTAAACGGAAAAATTTATTTAATTATTTCCTTTCAATTACTTTCAGTTTCATTAAGAGATAAATCTGAATGAGACACCTCCAGGTCCCTAAAAGAAACAGGGTATTTGAAGAAGGAATTCTATGTGATTGTAACGAAAAGTCCGACATGCCAATGAATGCATAGCTGTAGTTCCAGAACACCGTAACTGAGCCAGGGCGCAACTTCAATTAAAATTGGACTACTCACTTCGGCTGCATCAATGGCTGACATACGGGTGCGCGTACAGTGTTCTTAGGTCCAACTGGTCTAAAATAAGTAAAATAAGGATCACTCGACACAAGGGTCGAAGTGATGCTTGAACCACACAACGTCAAAAAGGCAGAGTTGGATCAAGGCAACATCAGGAAAGAGTGGTTCTCTCATCACCTGAATCATTATTACCAGCTATTCGGTGAAAATTAGGATCATTGCAGGAATTATTCCTCATCGGCCAGCACGTTTACAATGGTGCTCAACCTGAAATCTCATCGATTGAATTAGAATTGTGTTCAGCGATGAATCCTGCCTTGAACTGAGGCCTGATAGCCAGCGTTGTCCAGAGTAGCGATGGTATAATAATTTGACTGCTATCCATCACAAAACCGGAGCTATTCCATATTATTTAAGAGGCCCTCCCCTCCCTTGTGTTGGTCACTCTTCAGTTGATGATCCTTTGACTTGATATTCTGTGCCCAATTGTGTTTCCGTTCTTTTTGCGGTGTCCTGAACTTGCATTTCAACAAGATAATGCTGAGCGCCCACAATGCACAATGTTCTACTATTTTTGTGTGTGTGTGCTTGTCAAACACTTCTGTAACCATCTAGATAGTCAGATTCCTATGCAATAGAATATATTTATGGTTTAATGACAAACTGATTCTGACAGTCCCAGGATCTAACCCATTTAACTCAATAATTAGAAATAATTTAGCAGGAAATCCTGTTGTCCCTGTACATCTGTTAACACAGAGCCAATGCTAAGAACTTGCAGAGGTGGGCCAAGGCGTTATTGATTAGATGTATCTGTTGAATAAAACTTTCAATTCTTCTACAATTGTAAATGTATATCACACACCCTTATTTCATTACTTTCAGCAATAGGTAAACCAGCTTAGGCAGCCAAACAAATTTACAATAAGTATGATATCCGAGGAAATTGTTTTCATGGAAAAATTTATATACAGTTTAACTAACTATTGTTTGGAAAATTTTGCCGTGGCCAAGTTGAATGGCTACTTGCATCATAGGGTAGAAAGTATAGAGGAGAGGTTTTCATTACAATAAAAATCATTTAATTTTTAATAAACATAATTTTAAATTATATAGCATCAAACAAATTAGATAAAAAAATTCCACAATAACTATTACACTTTTAATTTTCAAAATTGTTCTGCAATACGCATATCTGACTACCATCCCTAACAAGTAAACAATTTGTCTTTTCTGCCTTTAAACCGGATGTGTACCTTAATATGGGACAATTCATATTAACTATTTTAACAGAATTTTCCTTTTTAATTTTATGTGCTTAATTTGCTAGAAAATTGTTATACACTAAAGAATTATGATTAATAAAAACTTTATAATTTAAGCTTTGTTAAATTAAAAAATCAGTAATATTAATATACTGATAATATTAATAATAGAAATATTAAATTCATAAATTATCTTGAGTAATATTATTTTAGAATAAATGACCCTCATAAGAATTAAAAAATTTGTTTTTAATAAGATGTAATATTGTTAAATAAATAATAAAAGATGCATATAAAATTTTTGAAAATTAATTTTATTAATACAGATACAAACTGTACTTGTAATGGGAGGTAAATTTATTGTCAAAAATCTTTGGTCATATTGACATGGCACCATAAAATAAGACTTGTGTGCATTTTTTAATTTTTCCCCAATGTGATGATTTGCAATTCTTACAGCATAACCGCTGATTTGGCACATGCCTGGAAAAGATGAACAGCAAATTTATTGATAAGCACTCAAATTACAAACTAAATAATAGTTAATAAAAGCACAATTATCACACATAAAGTTATATAACATGGTTGGCATTTTCTTAATTGCATATTAAAAAAGGTTAAATGGATATGAATGCAAGAATGTTATGATTTTCATAATTTTTATAAATAAATGTTATAATAATTATTATAAATGAAAAACTTCATTATATGATATTTTAGTACATTTTATACATCTCTAGAAACTAAAAGAGTTAAAGTGATACAGTAATCCTAAACATGAAAGACAAATTTCACAAAATTTGCATTTTAAGAATACTTTAAACATTAAAATTACAAATATAAATCAATATTTAATAAAAAAAATACTTTTCACTTCATTAATTATTCATATTAATAGTTAATCTCGATTAACTATTAATATTAATTATCATATTTATGCATTGGACGATTTCCTATATATATAAGTTAAAATTAAACTGTGAGGAAACAAAGCAATTTTATAGGTTTCATTTTTATAAAAAAATACATTCATGTTTTTATTCATTAAAAAAAAAATCTGCAATTACCTCATGTTTATTCCAAATATCTGTCCAATCTTTTTTTGCTATTGCAGGAATAGCTTTCAACAATATATGAGTAGCTTTGGCAGCATTGCCTTTCATGGTAGCCATTACATCTGCTACACATACCTGATAGAGAAAGCTGATAAATAATGCATTTCTGATTTTATTACAAAAATAAATATTAACCAACTAAATTCATTATTGGTTAATATAAAAAAGCATATTTTATGCTTTATAAATCATTTATTTTCTTTACTTCATAGTTTTCAAGAAATTGGAATACAAAGAAAATAAATTTCCAAGTTAATTTAAGCAAAAAAGGTTTTATAAATTTGAATTTTTTTAAAAAATAATTTAAAAAAGAAATACAACACAATCAGCATTTTTCTGTAACTAAACTTATCCTATAATTCATAAATTAGACGTTAAAATAATTTTCAATTATGAAAATTAAATTCATTTTAACAATTCAAGAAACATAAAATTTACTAAATATTAATAATTAAGGTAATAATCATAATAAATGAATAGTAATATTTTTATGAAAATAAATTTACACATGATCCATCATCTCGCCAGCAATCATAATCTGTAGCCATAGCAATTGTTGCATAACAAAGCCCAAGTTCATTTGCAAGTACAACCTAAAATGAAATAAATATCATATATATTTATTTATTTATTACTAAATATCATTGTAATAATATTTTCAAAATAATTACTTCATTACAATGCAAAGAAGTAATATCAAACTTTTTATATAATTCGTAATTAATTAATATTTGTGTCTTTCCTTCTCTACTATTTAAATAGTTGGAAAAAAATGAAAATCTAAGATTAAAAATAGGAAAGCAGAACTCATAACTTTTCATTAAATAATTTCATATTTTTTAGCATAAAAACTGAATTTTACTTATTTTAAAATTAAATTTTTTTACAGTATAATCTAAATTAGAATATATATTTAGATGCATTTCATTTGAATATATATATTGGGAACAAGTAATTATCACTTTCAAAATCACAAGTTTAAATAAGATTTTTTTTAAATTGGTCTACATTTGTAAAAATACCTTTTATAAATATTCAATAAGTTAATCAATTATTATGCAATCAATATGTTGCATGTTAAAAATTCTTGTCCACATTTTGAAAGAATTTCGAAAAACAAATACATGTTGAAAATATTGGTGGTGGCATTGATAAATTTAACAAATATCAATTAAAAATTAAATTAGAAAAATTTATTTATATGATCCATTTTCTTTTAAAAACTATAGCAGTAAATTCATTACATATAACATTATTAACACATAAAAAAAAATGAAAATTTTATAACATAATTTGTTTTCTTTTTCAAAAAATTTTATTCTCATGTGGCAATCTTTTTTCGGCAGGAGGGAGCAAAAAAAAATTTCAGTGTCATTTGTGCATAAAAAATTATGAATGCATAAAAAATTCAAAATGATTTTCAGTGTTTATTGAATTGAAGACATTATAGCAAATAGTTACAAGAACTTTCCTTTATATTTGTCGGAATATAAAATAGAAATATCTGAAAGTTGTATTACTTTGCTAGTCTGAAAAAGAAACACCCAATGAACTAATTGATTTAACATTCTTTCTAAATCCCTCTTAACATTAAAAATAATTCTCAGATCTTCTTGGTCATTTGCAAAACAAATATATTTAATATTATAATATGGATTATAAAAAATTGGGATTACAAAAAAAAAAAAAAAAAAAAAATTGTGTGGCTTTATCTATTAAAATGGGCAGAGAATATACCGATTTACCTCCTTTTGCCAACATAGTTCCACAAAATTATCAGGATAGTTCCTTTTAATTATAATGATGTATTAGTATCAGTTTTCAGGGATGAATTAGAAATAAATTAATAGAAGACTTTTCAAAGTTTTATTTTTCTCAGTTGGATATTAATTCAGACAAATTACACTAAGACATTGCTCGGGTGTGATGTAAAGTAATTTATAAAATTAATAATAGGATTACTTTTTGGAGATTTGTAACATTTCATATATACACTACCTTTAAAGGCAACATTGAGTACATTATAAAAAAAAAATGCACCTAGCAAATTTTTTGTGACTGCCTGTGGGTTTGAAATTGCAATTTATATTTGTAGGCAATCTGAGATTAAAATGATCATTCTTTGGTTCAAAACATTATTTTATAACATTAAATTTTTTTGAAAAGGAAAAAAAATTTATTTAAAAAAGAATCTTCTTACTTCAGGTACACTAGTCATGCCAATAATATCACAATCCCATGAACGAAATAGATTACTCTCAGCCTTTGTAGAAAAGCGAGGTCCTTCTATGACAACAATGGTGCCAGATTCGTGAAAGGCAATCTTTAATTCTTTGGCAGTTTCAATCAAAATCTATTTATTTTTTTAATCAGAAGAAAACACATATCAACTTTTTTTTATTGAATAACTACAAATCTCAACCTAAAATTAGTGCATATTTTCATTGATCCATGATACATCATTATTATAATTAAATAATATACATAATGGTGCATATAGAAAAAAATCATAATTTTTTGAAACAGGTTTATCATGTTTATATTTTCTTGATGGAAATTTAAGATTTACATTAAAAAACAAATAATGAAAATAAGTATATTAAAAATTTTTAAAAATTAGTTATTCAATACACAAAGTGAAAAAAAAAAAAATATACAAAAGTTGATATAGTCCATTTATATTTAAGAATAATTTTTCTTATTATGAAAATTTCATGACATCTGTATAAAATATAACTGTATGTCATTCATGTCACAGTCATTAAACAGATTAAGATAAACAAATTTGAAACATCTGGCACTTCAAGTATATTTTTTCCTTACCTGTCAATTAATGTCAGATATTTGAATGCATGAATAGAGAATAATGGTTTTCCATTACTTGAAACATATTTCCATGTCTGATGTTTTAAATTGTGGTTTTAGTTTTCCAAAAAGTGGAATTTTAGCTTGTAATGGATTTAAGGAAATAAGAAAACTTAAGTTGCATTAATCTATAAAAGTTTAAATAGAAAAACTTAAATCATAGTAATAATAATAATAAATTTAAACATTATAGAACAAAAATGCAGTTTCCAAAAATAATTTTAAAAAAAATAATGTTTTCATTCATGAACTTAGGACTAGAAATAACAAAAGTGTTAGATAATTTACATCGGTTGAAAATGTTATGGTTGAATTATTTTGTTGTTACTTATTGTAATTTTGGATGCATAAAAAGAGTATTTTTCCTGATGTAACATTTAAAGATTCAAACAAAATGTTCCCAGGAAAATAAAATTTTTAAAAAATTATCTCTATATGAAAAGATATCAAATTAGAAATAAACATTAAAAATACATAAATATTTTTACTTTATAAAAAAAAATACTTTAGAGATACTTTAAAAATAATTATTTTTCTCATATGAATTAAATTTCAAGACAATTTAATTTAATTTTTAAATTTGAAAGAATTATGTTTAGTTAATAAATAATTTATAAAATTTAAACAACTTTACACAATACTGCAAAAAGTAGAGCTAATTTTTTTTTTTTTGTCCTGCCACTTATTTTTAAACAATGTACTTTGCTACTTCCTTTGTATTCACAATGGTACAACTAAACTAAAAACCTCTCCTTTATCTTTTTGTAATATTCTTAAAATATAATTGGGGATAAAAAAATAATCTTAAAATATAATTTGGTGGTAATCAGTTAAATAATTATAAAAAAACATATAGTAACTTTTAACTTAAAAGATTGTACCTTTTATCATTTCTAAGCTGCTGTATACCACCTTACAGGTTATTGAACTTAAACTTTATAGAACAAAATATACCAAACTCTTGAAAAAGTCTGAAGGTGAAAGCAAAAATGATTTCTCTTAATTTGAAATATCAAATTAAAAGCAATTGATTATGAAAAAGTATAAAATTTGTTAAACAGCATAAATTTGGAAAAACAAGAACAAATATTGAAAATATCAAGACATATTAAGAATAAATATGCTGGGGTTTTTCTTAGTGATTTCCTCATAAAAATGATAACACAATATTCGTGACATTACTGTGCTATTCATAACAGCATAATAATATATAATAATGCTATTTATATCAGCATAACCAGAAAAAGTTACATACGGGTTTATGTTACTTTTTACTCAGATACATGATACATGTGGTCGATTATAAGAAATATCCATATAAATATACATATGGAACAGCAAGGGAAATTATTACAAGTTCAAATAATTTCTTTGATTTTTCAAATTTTTGATGAAATAGGGAAAATTTTAGGAGTGTACATACTGTCAAAAACATAACTGATAAAAAAAATATAATAAATTTGCTTACTTGACGGTAGTGTCGTGGCAAAAAGGTGTATGCATAGGTATATGACAAACACCTTTTAAAGATGTATCTTTTCCATCATAAAAAGTACTATGTCTTTTAGTAGTGCTAAAATAAAAATTAATTTTAATAATTAAGTGTTTAAGGTATCCCATAGTATTTCTATTAATCTATATTAACCAAAACTAATTTATTTTACATAAGGCTAAAAAGGAAAGAAATACTTCTTACCGGTCGATAAACTGATCAGGAAAAATTATATCCCCAGGTTTAATTTCTTCTTTTAAAGAACCACAAGCATTTGTAACTATTACATGAGTACAACCTTGTTCTTTTAGTGCAAAAATATTTGCTCTGTAATTGATATCAGATGGCATAATATCATGTTTTCGACCATGTCTATAAAATGAAAAATTGATACTATTACTTCAAAAACTATAGTTTAAGTATAACAAATTATGCCTAAATAAGCAAATTCTTACCTGGCCAGAAGAATACAATCCACATCCTTTATTTTTCCTTCAATGAGACAATCTGATGGCTAATCAACAAATATATTCCATTATTTAAGAAAATACATTTTAATATATTTAAAACATTTTTTTTTAATATATTTAAAAATTTATGTAAAATGCATTGAGGAATTTCTCCCAATTCCCAAGTATGCAAATACCAGATTTCACATTTTACCTTACATAAAATGTTGCTGCCTAAGGCATTGATTCAATGGCATTCCAACTAAATAATGAATACCAGTTGTATTAAGTTGTATCACCTTTTGAATAACTTAAATAAATAATATTAAAAATTTAATAACAAGAGAAATCTAAATCATTATTTTATAATAATTGAAAAAATCTAAATAAGAGGATGATACAATTACTAGATCATTAAACATATATGTCATAATAAAAAAATATGGCAATTAATTTAAGTGCTAAAAATCAAAAAAAAAAAAAAAAAAATGCATGCATAACAATTCAAGGCATTTTCATTGCAAATATATATATTTTTAACTTATTGTAAGCAAAAATATTCAAATTTTATTTCGTGCTATTACTTTAATTGAAATTTTTCTATTTTTACTGTAAAGAAAAGGACTGTTTTTGCACAAGTCTTATAATGATAATTTAGTAATGCATCTATTCAAATGAATAAATTAAAAAAAAAAAAAAAAAGGTACATTATCAAACATCTTCATTATCTAACACATTTGATAACTCAATTCATATTAGTTGTTCATGGGTCATTTTCTGAACTCTTTTACATTGGCTAAGTAATTGATTAATTAATTTTCTATGCTTTTAATTATTTTTTTTTTAATTAAGCTTAATACTGTCCAGTGATAAATTCTCCTTGATAAACGACTAATAAAATATATTTACCATAAATTAACTAACTCCCATTTCTGTCATGAATCATTTCAATAATACCCTTCAAAAGTTTATAAAAATCATCCTCACATTTCATACACACAACACATTGTAAATCAATGAGTAAACTTATTAGTGAAAAAAATCACTTTTTCTTTTAATTTAAATGATCAATCAAGACTTTTTTTTTCCCTACAAGGTCATAAGAATATTTTATCATTAATAGAGTATTAACAGTTGTAGGATTATTAGTTGATATGCAAAAATGCATTAGATTAAGAGAGTTGAAAAATTTTACATAACAAAACATCAATTTGATTTAGTGAAGATACAGAACACTACTATTAACATAAAAAATATGGAGAAAATAGAGCAATTTTTCTGAAAAATGTGCACTAGTTTTTGTTATATTTTAGAGGCAGAAATTTGACAAAAAAAAAATATTATGGATTTGCCGAAATACATTACTTCTATTAAAAAAAAAAGGTCACTATCAAAACTTGGAACAAATCAAGATAGTGACCTATATGGAATTAGTAAGTATGGACACGATCATTTTAACATTTTTCTCTAAACCTTTTATGAACAATCATGATAAATATTCTGTAACAAAATGTATCAAAAATAATTTACTTTTTTGTGCCATTAGATAAAAGTTAAATTTATAATAATATATTCTACAATGTTTGTATTTCTTTAGAATTCTAAAAATACTAATACAAAATTCATTTATTTTCTCAGCTTTTTTTAAAGGGAGAAAATAGTTAATTCACTTTTACAAATGAGCGGTCCAACTATGAATCTTTATTTGGTTTTGTATATATTATATTACATTTATTGTGATTTTTATGTTTATGTTTATTGTGACAAATTGGAAAAAAAAAAAATGGACAGAAAAAAAAAAGATTTTGAAAAAGTAGAAAATAAAAAGTAGTAGTAAAAACCAGTAGAAAATAAACATACATCTCCATATGAATTGCTACATACAAGCTCTTTTCTGTCAGCTAAGATATCAGGGTCATCAAGTCCTGAACCTCCAATAATACCAATCTATTCAGAAAAATACATTGATAGGTTTAGGTTCTAAAATATTATTCAAGCTTAAAAATTATTTGATTAATTTAGTGAAAAAAGAATGATAAACACTTTTATTTTATTTTTATAAAATGAAATATTTCAATTTTTAAATTAAGTTTATCAAGAATAACAACATTAAAGAAATATTATAAATCATGCAAAATAAAATGACAAGATTTATTAAAATTAGTCATATTTATAATACCTTTACTTTCCTTGATTCCGTCATGTCAAATAATGATATCTTTTAAACTGGGAAGAGCTCGTAGAACTGTTAGTGGTTTTACAGACAGGAACCTATTTGAAAACTAAAGCTAAAATGATCTCCGCCTCTGACCAATCAAAGACAACTACATTACACAATTTTATTTGAATTGGTTTTAAATTAGTCACATCTGGCAGCCAGATGTGATTAATTTAGCCATGTAGGCAAA
The DNA here is from genome assembly GCA_021605095.1 of Caerostris extrusa. Classification (NCBI taxonomy): domain Eukaryota; kingdom Metazoa; phylum Arthropoda; class Arachnida; order Araneae; family Araneidae; genus Caerostris; species Caerostris extrusa. The sequence goes on along the minus strand of BPLR01009374.1, from coordinate 2,524 downwards.
TTTCATTAAGTTACAGGGGGGTGGGATGGAAATGAGCTATAAGTTGATACAATTACATTTAACGTGAAAGCAAATAAATGTTTGCCAAAGTGAAAACAAATAAAAGTGGCACAACTTATTTACTCATTTCTGATTGGTGAGATTGAGGGCTTTCTCTCGAAAAACGACGCTATTTGCAACATGATTTTGGAAGTATTTATTATTGTAACAAACCTGTACTTGTTTGTCATAGCTACTGGTGGAAATCATTTTCCTTAGTACGCACACATAATAAATGACATCTGACGTCAAAGTGATTTGAAAGGAGAGGGGATGAGAATAAGTTACGACTGTGAACAGCACGATATTGAATACTCGATACCTCGATGCTAAGCTGGTTTAAAGTACACTGGCCTCCAAAAGTTAAAAAAAACCGTTTTTTTTGTGCCTAATTTGCAAATGAATGAATGTTGAAACACCAAATTTTGATGACATGTGCACAAAACTATTATGTATTGACTGCAACATAAAAGTTTACATAATGATTTACAACAAAATGATTGAGAAGTTTACAAAGTTTTACGCAAAAATGATTTACAACAAAAAAAAAAAAAGCCATTATTGGGAAAAAAAAATAATAATAACCGTTTTATTTGGTAAAATGTCAGAGAAAACATAACGAAAATGTGTTTTAATAAGGAATATGCCCACCCCTAGCTTGAATGCATTGGCGGCATCGACTTTCCATGCTGTCAATTAAGTTGTCGTCTATCGAAATGGGAAGCGAAGACCAGGCACGGAATAAGCTTTATTCCAGCACTCCTAAGAACCTTGAGGAGGGCTTAAAATCGGCAATCTATCTACCAATATAGTCCCAAAGATGATCTATCGGATTCAATTTTGGAAATCGAGTTGATCCTTCCATTAGCTCCAAAACCAAGACCCTCAAGATATTCCTCAGCAACTACAGCTCAGTGAGGTCGTGCATTATCATCCATCAGAATGAAAAAATTACCAATTTCATCGGCAAGGATCTCATCCCGATATCTCAAACCTGTCACAGTTCCTCCCTGGGAACACATGCAGGTCAGTGTGACCACCCAGTGAGATCCCTGTCCAAACCATTATTTCACCACCTCCGGTAACAGTGTCTTGATTATTGTATTGATGGTATCTGGTGCTTTGTTCCTCCAGATCAGCAGACATCCTAAATCGCTCTCCAGTGTGGATCTGGACTCGTCTGTAAAGAGTACAGGAGCCCATCGTTGTCTGGTCCAGGAAACGTGTTCTTTGTCCAAGATAAGTGGGCCCCTCTCTGTCGTCCGTTGAGGGGGAAAAACGCGCAACTGGCTGTTTTGGATAGAGATCTGAAGTGTGAAGACCCCTTCGCACCGTTTTAGCGGATATTCTTATCCCTGATGCTACAGAGTGATCTGCAACAAGTTCGGCACAGAAATGCTTCTTCTCCTTCGGGCCGAAAGAGTTGTAAAACAGACTTCTGCAGGTGTTGTAGCTCATGGTCGACTTGGAACATGTCTTCTGGACACAGAAGCTTCGCTTTGATATTGATTCCAGAGACAGTGAACCCCACTGCGAGACACATTAAGAACCTAACAGCATCAACCTGGGATAACTCCATTTCCATCCGTCAGACCGCCAGCAACCTTAACAAATCAGGCAAACGGCTTCTCTCAGTCATTGAGGGACCCCACTGAGTATTGTCAACGAATCTGCTAACAAAAGTTGTAAAATCAACAAAATTTACACGCGTAATTACGAAGGTCTGATATTTACATATTTTCCTGTTCTTTTCTATAAAAAAAAGTGGTAGCTATCGTTTTTGAATACATTTGCGTAAAGTTCATTTTTTTCATTTATATATACTATGAATTTTATTGTTACTAACATTTTTTTATGGTGAGTTTCGAAAACATCTTGTTCCTAAACTTTTGAGGCCAGTATATTTGCCCTTTGAGGATACAAAGAATGGCGATATTCTCTACCTATAGAGTACTCACATTTTGATCGGCAGCTAATGAGGAATTACGCGAGTTTAAAAAGGTAAATTAGAATTCACAGTCATATTTACTAGCCTTTATTTCTCCTTATTTTTGTTGGTTTTCACCAATGTAAAGGCTTCGTTGTCATTGTCTACATTCTTCCTCTAGATTTAAGGGAAGGGATGACGTGCAATTAAGGATAAGTCATAGCCATGTCTGGTTGATTAGTTTCCATCTGGATAAGGTCAGGCATTGGTACGGAGATGGTAAGTTGTTCTAGTAGTTTGACTTTTCATGTCGTCCAACTTGCTTTGATGGTAGCATGCTGTTGGGTTAAGCAGTGTATCGGTGAATAGCTGGGATAATTTGTTGGTAATTTTATAGTGGTCTCAAAGTTTCTTTTGCCATGGGGAGAACTTCTTTCCGTCAGATATTTGAAGATGTTTAGATATTTTTACTACTATGTCAGCTTTGCTGAGAAAGTGTCTCAGAAAAAGAAGAAATGTTGGTGAGATGGGTTGTGTTCCACGGAGGAGAACAGATAT